>JANHZT010003624.1:84827-102440 GCA_032468215.1 Stegonotus admiraltiensis | reverse complement strand
GCCAAGTTTGCCTACCACTGATCTAGGACAAAAGGATTTGAAAAGCGCATACAACAGCCACTGCCTGTGTTTGGATTGGCACCCATGGTATTTGAACACAGTATGTATTAAACCACAAAATGCAAAGGAGGAAAATCCAAAGAAAAATTGTGGTATCAAGTAATACTGTTTAATCAATAAGCAAGTTAGCTATTCTCCCTACATGCTTTTTCCATTCAAATTTTATTTACCTAAATTGGTCATTGGGAGTAGGAACAAGCTTTTATTTTAAAAGCTATTATCTGATTTACAAAGTTGAATTTTCACTTCAAAGAAAATTGTTCCAAAACTTTGGGGATAATAGTTTACTGTTTCTTGTCTACCAATGGAACTGAGATAGGGAAAAAAGCAATTTAGTTAAAAAGAAGAAGAAAAAGAAATCTACACCACGCCTTTTGCACATGACTAAACAGCTAGTTGGCTTACCTTCCTTTCATCATACAGGCTGTATCAGTCAAGTTAAGAATAAATATTTAGTAGCGGTACCCTTTTAAAAAAATCTGCTTCTTCTAAATCTCTTTATTATCCAAGTAAGCACATTAAACAAACTAGCAACACAACTATTCTTTCTTTGAAAATAATACATTTTTCATTAGCTGAATTATTGACCAATCGGAATGATTTTTCTCTAAAGTCTTAACTCATGAGCTGCAATAATATGTAATATCAGAAACATCAATGAAGTGGGAGATCAACTTTACAATGTAAAACAAGATATACTCCCAACTCATTCAAACACAGGCATATACAAACATTTAGGATGTATAAATCCAAAGTATCTGATAGACTGCAGTCTTTTGCTCTGTTTTTAAACTAAGAATTATTTTGATCAGTTGGTTAATAATTCTACTGAATCAAAGAAATGTCTTGAGGTACAAGTCAATGGTAGAATACAACCACTAATCTTCTCATCCTCCCAAAGTCTTCTGCAAATAATAATATAACTACTTTTCCTTTGCATGTTTCAGGATCAGTCATTACTGTCTTCAATTGAAGGATCTCAGGCAGTATGAAAAAAGATGTCTGAAATCCTGGAGAGCTGCTGCCAATCATACTTGGAGACAGGTGAACTGATTTAACTCACAATGAGGAAGTTTCATGTGTTACCGTAATATCATCTGCTGAAGCTCCATGTGGCAAATACGGCTGCATTTATAATCATAGTCAGCTTATTAATGACAAAAGGAGTTAATCTGAATAGATTTGCCATATCGGAAACTTCTCGATTACCAATTGGAATACCATCACCAAATTCACTTTTAAAACTTTGCAAGGACTTAGAGCTTGGAAGCTGTAGACACCATGAAACAGCCACGTGACATTTACCATCAGTTCAGATTGGCTTCAATACACTATGCCAAGAACAGCAGTTTCCCCTAGCTTTTTCTAAAAAGTGCCTGGCTTTTGAATCTACACACATGCATTCAGCTCAAAAGTAATAACTGCAAAGGAAAAAAAAAAGACTATGTTACATGGCCATCTGTTTTCTGTCCTATAACACAGTAGCAGTTCCAAGGTCCTGTCTTAGAAAGATGCTAATTCCAGGTGCTTCAAATAGCGAGACCATGTCCTTTCTCTCCATTCCTCTCCTATGTGTTAGAAATATACTTCGTGTGATAAATGAAGGTATGTGTGGGGATCCTTTTATCAATCCTCCTCCTCAAGCCTTCAAGAGAACCATTAACACAGTTTTAAACAAGGGTATTTTTTTTAGATCTCATACACTTGTCTCTATGCCATACAGACTTAGATGTGGTCTCTGTTTGTACCGCATGCGTTTTTCACCTGAGTAATTCAAAGCTGATTGATCCAATGGAGCCACAGTTACTGGGGCTTTTGATACTGGGACAAAAGGGACATGATCATGTGGCTGTATCTGTTCAGTCCCACTGGACTCTGATACTCTTGTCTTGCTGCCAATATCAGAAGTTGACCTGTACAATACATATTGGAAACATTAGTCATGTCAATGTCAAATATACCTTGGTCAAAGTCTAGAACCCATTTATTCTGGAGCCACACATTTAAGTACTTTGATGTAAATGATCAAAAAGCAGAACCACTTCATCCAGAGCAGCAGGATTTCTTTAAAAGTTTGTGAAAGACGATAGAGAAAATATTATCATTTTGACATTTCTCACTAATAGCTAATCGTATCAGCTTTGCTGACCACTGCTTCAAACTAAGTGTGCTTTAGGTAATAATTTATATATCTTTTATCCTGTCCTGCATTTTGATATGGCAATGTAAACACGAGAAACCACCTATATTGATGTAAATAATTCTAACATTTAAAAACATTAATGTTAATAATGACATACCTTTTGTTAGATATTTGCTAGATGTATGCTAAGCTTACTCTTATTTTCGTTCTATCTGACAATGAATGATGAGGCTGGCTGCCAGTGCTCATTGATAGTTTTGCACAACTATGATGACATCACTGACAGCCAATGAGGATAACTCAGCTGCTTTTGTATTCTTATACCAGTGCACTGTAAAAATACATTATTCGTTCTATGTGGTAGCTTTGCAGTGTATTCCAAAGTGGCTTTTTTTTTAAAGCAGTTGTCAGACCAAGTAATTTGAAAGTGAATCACACAACAGCAATCAGCTACTCATGCATGAGGTGCATTATTAAGTTAATTTGATCTGAGAATATAAAATTTAAAAGGCATTATCCACAATAAAAATGAACAGAGAATTGTGTGCTAAATATTTCAAGTATGTTAGCAGTATGTTAAAACCTATCTACATTTATTATGATTATCCAATTTACATAAATAACATTATAGTAAAAATGTTCTAGATTTTTCCTGATTGTCACCCCCCCCCCCAAAAAAAATTAAATTATCCACTGATCTTGTGCTGTCTGTATTTGGTTATTTCAGAAAAAAACAGGGTGTTCTATTAATGATTCAATTCTTTTATAGCACAGTCACCCTGAGATTATACCTTTGTAACCAAGGATTTAAATCATGGTTCAGACAATACTAGAGAATAGATGTTGCGTATTTTTACATATCTAAAAAGTTTGTATCCAAACATTGATATATAGCTTTAAAATATTTAATCATAACATTATACGTGAAACTATACCATTTGATTGAATTTCAAAAGTATATGTTAAGTATGAGGAGCTAGCTTCACGGTAGAGTGTAGCTGAGCTTCAGCATTAATTAGTAAGAAAATTAGAAATTTCTGAAGTACCTCCTAAGAGAAGTTATAGCAACAGGTCCTGTTCTGGGGGGCACAGGGGGAGGTGGAGAACCCATCACCATCTCAGGGAGTGGAGAAAACCTGTATGCCTGGGAAGAAATCAGAGACGTTTCCTCAAAAAAAAAAAAATCCATTATTAAAGTAACACTAGACTGACTTTCTCTGCATTATAGAAGAAGTCCGTTTGATTGAATCCCACAATAGATTCTATTCAAAGGTAGTGGTCTCAAAAGCCTAATAATTAAAAATGTCTTCAAATAATTAAAAAGTAAACCTTTCAATGTGCTCAAAAGTTCTCATTTATTAATTTTGTAAAACGTTATACTTATATAATTTTACCAAGAGTCAATCTTTTTTCAAGATAAGAACATTTAACATATATAAAAATGAGTTATAGTTCAATTTGGGGAGCCCCCATTTTCATTCTCCTTATTTGTCAAACGTTAAATCTCAAATTAAGTTTCTTTGGGAAAACCCATGAAACATTATGAATAAATTATATTTGTTTTAAATTGCTCATAGCAACTCAGATTAAATGAGTGCGCATTCCTCTTTTGCACTTCTGTTTTTCTTACGTCAAATTTTATACCATAAATATTCTTAATATTTATTCATATTATATTCTTTTTTGGTGAATAGCTTTTTGTACAAGTTGCTCTAATTGAAGAAACAAGAGATCACAATAAGCATTTATTTTTCCATTGCTTACAAGCATACACTAATATGAGAAATAAATTGTTGTATGGATGTAGGATGAACTGATTTCAATACACATGTCCAGTAAGCAAGTTTTAAATCATGTTGCCTAATAATTGGAACCTGAAAATAACACATGAATAAATTAAATCAATGGTATGTAGAAGGAAACAATATTTATATCTCATAGAGTAATTTCAAGTCATCTGACAAGATTGTTGATTCTCGTATATTTAACAAACCCAATAAAATAAACCAGCATGAGCAATGCTGCTTTTACATTGCTGAAAAATAATAAACCATTATGGTAACTAGGACTGATTTTGGTTTGGACAGACTTCCACTTAGTTACATACTTGAAATTGTGTAATGCTACATACATATGTATATATTTGTGCTATATTTTATCATAGATCTTAGCATTTATGTCCTTTTATAAAACCGCAACATTATCTATTAGGATATGAATAATTTTTTTCTTAAATCGACTGGCAAAACTTTGTTCATTTTACAATTTCACAACCTAGTTTTAAACAGACACACTGAAGTGTTTCTCATTCTTCCTTTGTCAGAGAAGGAAAAGATCTAGTTTAAAACTGCATATCTATGACTTGGTTTCTAATCATTCAGGATTAATGAGCCTTAGAATGTATGCTATACAGTGATACTTAAAAGTGCTTCACACATACAAAATCACAAAGAAAACACTAGTTTGTAATATTCTTGTCCCTTTTTAAAAAAATTCTAATCATCTGCATCCCAACTCACATCCCACACGTTTGAACAAATAACTTTTATTTTCTCATTATCATAAGGGAAATTAATGGCATAAATATATCGCAAGATGACCTTTGTTTTTTGAGTGAAGGAGAAAGACAGTAACTGTTTCAAATACATAATTAAAATATTTTATTATTCTACTCATAAGACAATATTTTCTTGAATATAATTAAACATATAGTAGAACATGTATCTCACGTCCTTGAACGCAAAGACACTGCAGGCATAAATTTTACCTGTCTTCTCTTCATAGAGTTGATTTAACATGGAAGGTTTTTTTGTCTCTGGGCTCTTTTCTGGTAGCATATATTCATGAACCCACTCCATGTTGCTAGAAATACTGCATAGAGTTTTTGTGAATGAGTCTGTCAGTCTATCCTTCTTGCTCCCTCTAACCTAGGATAGAGCCGTGGTGGCTCAGTGATTAAAATGCAGCACTGAAGGCTTCTTCTGCTGACTGTGGGCTGCCAGCATTTTGGCAGTTCGAGTTTTACCGGCTCAAGGTTGAGCCAGCCTTCCATCCTTCTGAGGTCGGTAAAATGAGGACCCAGAATGTTGGGGCCAATATGCTGACTCTGTAAATCACTTAGAGGGGGCTGTAAATCACTGTGAAGAGGTATATAAGAGAATATATTACTGATACTCTAGCCTCAGTTAGAGGAACCAGAACAATGAAAGGAAGCATATAACTTCCAATATTGTCTATACCTTGAAAAATACTGTTTATTTTTACTGCATTTATGCTATTAAACTCATACCAGGTTAATTGTCTAGTTTGGTAATCCATCTTGCACGAATATGTAACTCCAAGATCACACACATAACCTTACACGAAATATACAATGTGGTTTTAAAGACAAGGTTCTTAAAAGGCATGTAAAACACTGTATGGCATATACAAAGGTTCTGCAGTGAAATGGATACATATTCAACCAACACAAACGGATTTTCCTTGAAAACATACGAAACAAGCCCACAATAGCTCTTTATGTATCATATGTAACTGATCACTTACAGGTCGTGGTAAACTGTACTGATACACTTCTGGTCTATATGTTGGCACCCACTGTATTCCACCTCTAGGCCGAGACATGGTACCAGGAGCACTGGTCACAACTTCAGAATATGGCAAATTCTGTGCAGAATTGTAAGTGTCTTGTTGCCTGTTCTGTCCTCCATGACCTGCTGAAGCCAAACTAAAGGCTTCCTCTAGTAACATGTGCATCTGTTGCCTAACTTCATCAATAGATGGCTGAGAACTCAGAGTTGAAGTCTCTGAATGGCCTTTTGCTTGATGGGCTCTGGTATAATTTCGAGATTCATTGACACGGTCAATATTTGTTTCTTCTATCATTTCAGGCTCAGTCTGTTGGATAAAATATAAGTGTTTAATGGAGATTGTTGCAATCAGTTTTTATGATGGCGTTCATACATGTGTACAATGAGCAGATATGTTCACTCATCATCTTAAACCCCTTTTATGAGCTCTGTTATTTAACAGATAGCAGAAAAAAGCTATGTCCTGTGTTAGAAAAACACTAGGACAGCATCCCAAGGAAGCAAGGAAATCAACAAGTACAAGAGATCCCAAGCTTGCTTTCATTCTTCCTATTCAATTCTTAATTGCCCTCCCCACTCATTATAATCATTTAATTAGAGAAGTGATAGAGATACGGTGTTGGATCAGGTACATATTTCCATTCAAGCATAGAACTTACACTGGCAACAGATCTTTACCTTTGCCCCAGTCTTAGTGAATCACTTTTACATTTTTCTAAATGCCACATTGTTATTCACTATTTGCTTTAAAGAAGAAAATATGTAAGTGAAATTATAATCAGGCAAAGATGAATATAGACTGTTATTAACTATTTTATATTAATAACTAAGAATGTTTTGTATTAAAAGAAAAAGAGAATAGCTATCTAGCTTTGATTTCAATGAATTTCTAGCTGCTTAAGAATCTTTACATCCTATAAAGATTACAAATGTTACAAGTATCTGATAAAAATAACCTATTTTATGCCTTAATAATAACTAGACAAGCATTTTCAACTTGGTGGGTCTCATCATCTTGAAACCAATTGGAATTTAATATTTCATTCAAATTTCTTGGCAGTAACACAGAAGTGGTTTGCCATTGCCTTCTTTTAGATTTAATTCTTGTAATTCTCTTCTTCTAAGTGTATTGATTTCCTACATACTTGCACAAACCCTCTTGCTCCCACTCTCACTAGATTATTTAGTTTCACTTTTTCCTTTTGCTTGTATTTTACAAGCAAGGTGTATACACTTAAGTGTATAACTTATGGGCAATGTGGGCGGGAGTTTCTGCTCCCGCCCACATTGCTCCCTAAATCACTAAAGATAATGAGGCTTCCCACCAGATCAAAGTAGTAATTCTAGAAGAGTTAAAAATTAAACTACACTTGTTAAAGGACAAGAGATTCATTAAATAGATAGGTGACACTGACTATTTTGTAGGATCCTCTTTGCAGGCATAAATAGAACAACATAAGAAGCAAAGAGGCTTACTGGAGCCATAAAATGCCTCAAAAGCCCACAGAGGCAAAGAAAAGAGTTTGCTTCCATGTTGTTGCTGGTAGAAGACATATTTATTTGATTTGTGTTAAACTGATCAAACAGCATCTAGTACTTAATTGATTTGTACTTGTAATGGCTTTTTAATAATTGGTTGGGACCAATGAGTTATGGATTTGTGTCCTTCCAGTGATGAAGATGATTTGATAATTGTGGTCTAGTCACTAGTCCTGAATTAGTTCTGTACCACAATCACTATATCTTATCCTATAGTAAAAAGAAAATAGAGATATACAGAAAGATGAATTAAACATAACAGAAATGAAGCATGGTACCAACCAGTGCCCATAATATTTAAATTTGCCTTTATAACACTAATGTAACACAAATACAGAATGACCCAATTGCAAAGGAAACATGCACAAGGGAATACTACAGTCAGGGAAATTCTATGTATGAATAACTACAGCAAATCCAGCTTTATCTCATACAATAGATTGTTCCTTTATGTTGCTGCTGCAATGAAGCACAATGAAGCATAGCACACTATAAACCTAAATGCATTTCATATTATGATTTATGTACTGTGACACATAATGTGAAAACAGACAATCCTTTCACAGTTGATGTTTCAGTTTTCTGAATCCTAACAAATATAGCAAAGAATCACTGTACTTCAACAAGCAGCAAGATTATTTATTACCTCATAAGCACTGCTATTATTTTTTTTATATATTTGTGTTCTGGAAATCAGAGAAATGTGATCAATGTACACAATGCAAAAGGCAAAAACCAAATATAAATCAGCCCACATTGAAGAAAATGGCTGATGAAAGCTGGTAACAACTAAATAGATCCATGACTTGACTTCTTGGCATAGTTTCAAATACATCTATGATTATGACATAATTCCAAATTGCCTTAGAAACTGGAGAGAGAGAAAATTTCCTAGATTTCCTTCTATAGTAAACAAAATGCTTAATTACTTTTATCTCCATTAGATATTGTAGCAGTGCTTATACTACAGTGACATTTGATTTACTGGATCTTAGTAAATGATCCTTGCATGAAATGGACCATGCATGTGATGGAGCAAATTTCCCTGGTTATTTACATCATTTCCGTAATATCAATCATATCTATTGTGCCAATTTATGGCTTTTACATAATGACATCATTACTCAACTGTAATATTTTGCATTATTTTAATAATAATATCATGAAAATAACATAAATCACTGTGATAATATGCTTCCTTATTTAATAAACAGTATTCCAATTAATCAATTAAAATGGAATTTCATTGTATATTTAAACACAAAAGGCAATGCAAAGAAAGAAAGAGATATTTTACTATTGCAGAGGACTATGTCATAGCAATTTTGAATACTATAGCTGATAGGGCTTTACATTTTGGTCTCATTGATAAAATATATCTTTAATAGTTTCATACCAGTTTACTTATCAAAGTTTGTGACAAAAGACATTAAATACTGTAATATAGTAAAAATTCTGATGTTGAATAATTCCCAATGTTCCCATTTTCTCCTGTCTTTTCCTCAAACTTCTCCATGATTTTGATCAGTGTTTCTTAACCTTGTTTTCTCTCAAGACTCTTCCAACTATTAAAAATTATGGAATATGGCAAACGAGTTTTTGTTTGCATGAGTTATATTTCTCAACATTTACACTATTAAAAAGTAAACATGATGCATTCACTGCATCTATCATGTCTCATGATTGTTTGATGAGATTTTAATATTGTATTATTTTTCAACAAATCGATTTCATGATCCAGTGTTCAAGAAACCCTGATTCAAACAATCCTCTGAAGAAGAAGGATAGGAAAAGCATGACTCCTTTGAGCTTTGGTGTTGGAGAAGACCTCTGAGAATACTATGAACAGCCAATAAAATAAACCAATGGATTATCAAACAAATTAACTCAGAATTTTCACTCAAGGCACAAATGACCAAATTCAAATTATCCTCCTTTGGACATATTATGCTGTCTAGAAAATGCCACAATGCTGGGAAAGGTGGAAGGAAAGGAAAGAAGAGGTAGCCAGCAGCAAGGTGGATGGACTCAATTATAGTGAAAATGAGTGCTCCATTAGAAGACTTTGTCTGAAAAACCAGGTAAGGATTAGATCATCATGGAGAAAATCTATTTAGATGGTCACTACAAGTGACTACAAGTCAGGGATGCGGTGGCTCAATGGCTAAGACGCTGAGCTTGTCGATCAAAAGGTCAGCAGTTCAGCAGTTTGAATCCTTAGTGCCACGTAATGGGGTGAGCTCCCGTTACTTGTCCCAGCTTCTGCCAACCTAGCAGTTCGAAAGCACATAAAAATGCAAGTAGAAAAATAGGGACCACCTTTGGTGGGAAGGTAACAGCGCCCCGTGCACCTTTGGCATTTAGTCATGCCAGCCACATGACCATGGAGACGTCTTCGGACAGCGCTGGCTTTTCAGCTTTGAAACTGAGATGAGCATCACCCCCTAGAGTCGGGAATGATGAGCACATATGTGTGAGGGAAACCTTTACCTTTACCCAATCAAAAATAGCTTGATGCTACATAATAAATTAATCAAAATCTCCTAACTATCAAATAGTTAGGAATATAACTGAAAGAATTTTGGTCACACATTCAATGAAGAAGCAAAACATAGTGCAACTTAAGTTGGTATCAAGGCTCCTTAGACATAAATTATTTATATAACGAAGTATAGTCGCATCCCTTTAAGTCTGTATATCTATTATAAGAAAGAACAAATATCTGGGACACTGAACTATCGTTATGTAAGAACCTTAGTCTATAACTCTGTAATGCATCTTGTCTAACATCAGGCCCTTTGTTGCTCTAAGATTCCAGTGCCTTGGCCAGACTGACTACCTGTAGTAGAATGTGAGGAAAACTTTTAATCCAGCCATATCACACAGGAGAAAGGATCACACTGATACATTAAATAACCACAGTCCACAAAGGAAGAGTCTGGAGAAAATTAGGTTATTACTAGAAAATATGAAGACTGTGATACTATGTGTATAGTACAAAAAACATGAATAAATAAATGCAATATATTGTATCTTTTTTTCAACAATACTTTTTTTATTGGGTTAAATGAGAAGTTGATATTCTTAAATTGTTTAAAATGTTTGTTTGCATATAAATAGGTTTCCAAAAATACAAAAGGGTTTTCTCAATTTTAGTGAGTAAATTTTTCCTTTTCTAAACATTTGTTTCCCTTAAATTTCCCTTAAATTTTGATTTATAAGTACCTAACATTGTAACTCGGTTATTTCTGTTTGAAAATCTATGGGTTTTTCTTCTGGATTTACAGAAAACAGATTTTCAATCATATTTAACTGAGCATATTCTTCAGTCAAAGCAAATGTTTCATGGAATTCCTCAATCTGAAGGCTAGAATGTTCTCCTTATTTTTTTCCTAACTCAGTGCGCCTGATAAGGAATATGCTGAATACAAATAAGAAACTGATCCAGTTCTGCTTTTTTGAGTTGTCCCTTCAAAAGATTCATTTTAATGCTTTTATTGAATTATACATATTAAAGATTAGTTGATCGTTTCCTTGAATCTGGGAAGATTCAGATTATTTACATGAGTTGTGACATTGCAAAATAAAAAGATATTACAGTTCCACTCTTCATTTTCAGGCTGTTTAAATTTTCTAATTCATTTTCAAGAAACTTTATTACTTCACCTTTTACATTAACAAAATGCTGCACACAAATATTGCTTTCGTTTCTCGGCAAAAAATTGCCTTCTGTACATAGCAATCTGTATACAGTACACTGCTTTAAAAAAGCTGCCTTCTGTAAAACATTTTCCATCAACAGTTATTTCTCTTGCAATTTTAAAGCTCATTTCAACAGCAATCTCAATTTCAGTGTTTATATTCTTGAAAGTCTGTTTTTCACTTGGGAGATTACACCACCACCACCCCAGTAAACTGGCAGTTTTAAATTTTTTTCTCATTATAGTCTAATTTAGCAAGGGCATGATGTTTTATCCCACAATTTCATCAGGGATTATATTGGGGGGGGGGGATGTTTCACAATACACAAGTCACACTGTGAGGTTCACTTCCAAATAAATGGTATACTTAGCATTTCTTGAGCTTTCAAAAACGTTGGCTGGCTGCACAAGGTTACTTGGCAGGCCACATGCAGACCACAGACCATATGTCATGCAAACCTGTTATTATCCAATTCATTTTAAGTCACCACACTGGGGGAGTCTGTCTAAAGTTTTAGCAACTTAATCAAAAGAAACTAGGTAAGCAAACTGAGATTCTTAGGAAGTAGCTTCTTAGGTGCACTACAAATATCTCAATATTTCCCATTGGAAACAGGCAATAGACCACAAGCTGGGCTCTTATGGGCTCTCACCGGTATTCTTAATGTCCCTAGGCTTTGACAAAGCAAAGCAAAGCAAGTAGTAATTAATAGAATGAAGGACATGGAGTTCCAAGAAGAACTAAATAGGTTGCCTCTCCACAGTAGGGATAGAATCAAACAGGGTGTGTGGGAATCGGCAAGATATCTAAATGATCTGATCTTCCCAAAGATTTAATATTCTCTCCTCAGCACTTCTCCAGGGTAGGTATAAGAGGACATTAATAGCAGAACGAGTATATATATGTGGTAAAGGAAAAGTCGAAGATATCTCACATGTTTTATTGTACTGTGAGTTTATAGGTCAGTATATATTCTCCCCTTTCTAGAGAGATTGCCAGGGAAGGCAGATGACTTTTATGTAGGCTTTCTCCTCCAGGACTCAAACCCGGCTACCACGCATGCAGTGGCAAAATTCTGTGTTGCTGCAATGTCCACAAGAAAAAAATCGGTTACTGTCAACTTGTGCCAATTAGCTGTCAACTTGTGCCAATTATTTGGAGATATCTATAACAATTTTTGGAAAATACCTTTACTCACATACTTATCAGCTCTCCATTCACGTAAATTAGGGAGTGACCCTAAAGGTTTGAGATCATGTATTTTCATAACAGGGATGTTATTATTCATTATTAATGTCAGTATTATTTTATTATAATGTCAGTCATTATTAATGTCAGTATTATTATTTGCTGGTCGATGACAGTAATAAAGTTATATACTATTCAGTATGTTCTTGCTAGGACTTTTGTAGTAGGCTGCTACTACAAAATAATTAATATTTTTAATTTTAATAATAATAACTAAGACTATATATATATAGTTTTGATTAAATTTACATTTAAGAAACATTAAATGTAAATTAAGCATCTTGACAGAAGGTATAAATAACAATTCAGAACTGTTCTGTGAAACATTATATAAATGACGGTCAGTTTAAATTTTTGGGAATAAAAATACTAAATCCATAAAAATGAACATATGACATTCAACCTAATTTCAGGAGCAGATTTTATAAACCTTTTACAAAATATTGATTCCCATTGCGGACTCAAGGCTGCAAATATGTAAGTATATCATTTTGCTAAGATAAATTTAATGTGTACTATAATTCTTCTAAAACAATTTATTAATATCGCAATATGCACAACAAATGCAGTCTCCATACACTTACATCATATCCACTATTGCGGATACCACGTCTTTGTCTTTCCCGTGTAACTAGAAGATCCATTTCAGTTTCTCCTGGACTAGGACTGTTCAAAGATTGTCTGCTTCGGTAAACTGAGGTCTTTGTTTGTTGCCTATAGAAAAAGGAAATATTTACATGTGAATAAAACAGGACAAAACATTAGTAAATTGCTCTCATATTTAGCCTATATTGATTTATGAACAATGGCATATCATGTTTTAATTATTTAGACATATATGTATCAATTCAAAATGTACAGCATCATCTAAGCAATCTTTGGATTAAATTATGCATTGTTTGTGATGGTAGAAACCTAGGTGTAAACGGGATATCGCCTTGTGAATATCTGTATGTAACCATATATATCTGCATTCGTAAAAGGTAATAATGATAATAACCCAACAATCTTTAAATTAGCTGACCATTCAGCTAAGTGACAACTCAATCCAAACTTCAAGTCTAATACTAAATATTGTAAATAGGACTGGATTTTATTATGTCCGTTTACTGGTGGAATGGATTTTAGCATTTTAGACTTCCTCGGGTAGATTGAGGCGTTGCAAGAGAACAGAGAGCAGGAGATCCTCCTTTTAAGTGAAAATCCATTCAAACAATGGTGGATACCACCCACAATCCAAATTAAATTGGCATCTGATAAATATTAATTGAATAAACAAAACAACAGAAAATTAATTGAACTGTGCTTTATCTCCATGCCAATCAGATTTGCTAATTGATCATGGGACCCACAAATTGATTTCAACCGGTTTTCTATTACACAGTAGCCATAACACAATATTCAATATAAACAATGCTTTTAAAATTGTATAAATGAAAGAATCGAAGCTCATTAAGGAATTTAATTTAATAAAGTGACACCTGTGTATTTTAAGCATCATATATTAGAAGAATTTAACAGATTATATTTATTTATTAGTTTGATTTATATGCCGCCCTTCTCCGGAGACTCAGGGTGGCTTACAATGCATTAAGCAATAGCCTTCATACTTTTGTATATACCTGCTTAGTAGTGCTTTCGGGGGCCCCTAAGCAGTGTTCTTTTTTATACAAAGTCATCTTATTGCCCCCACAATCCAGGTCCTCATATATAACAGATTGCACAACCTTCACAGACTGTACATTCTTCTTCAAGGCATTTCTCTGATTTTCTATTGAATTTGATTGCGTGCCCTTCCACACTTGAAACAGCAAAATATGTGAACGTAGAACACAGAACATAGAATAAGAATTGGAAGGGACCTCAAATGTCATCTAGTCCAACCCCCTGCTCAAGCAGGAGACCTTATACCATTTCAGACAAATGGCTGTCCAGCCTTTTCTTGAAAGCCTCCAGCAATGGCGCCCCCAAAACTATTGAAGCCATCCCACTGATTGGTGTTCTCACTGCTGGCAAATTTCTCCTTAGTTCTAGGTTGCTTCTCTCCTTGATTAGTTTCCATCCATCGTTTCTTATTTTGCCTTCTGGTGCTTTGGAAAATGGACATATCCAGTTCCTGCAACCATTCTTCATATGTGCTTATATTCATATGTGCCTTACATTTTATTCATTTGCTCATAGTTCTCATATTTATATTTTACAGAAAGGTTTTTAGAAATCATTGAAGTTCTAAGTAAATGGGAAACATTTGAGAATTGGTTGGATCAGAAGTAACATATCCAAGTAAATAGCTCTATTTAATTTACAACATTTAGCCAATTTCAAGAAAATTAGGCAAGGCACCCAAAGAATCAGGTTAACTGAACCAACTAGCAGAACTTAGTCATAATCATAAGGAAGAAGACAGAGTGATTATCTACCACCATAGCATTTTTATGTGTTGTAGATTCTCAGAAGAACCTTTCATAGTTTACAAGATACTGAACCTGATGGAATTTTATTTGATAGTGTCAAATGTGGGACATTTAATCAAAATATTATCAAATTGTGAATAATATGGAACATTATGAATTACACACAAAATATAATATTGATCAAGCTATGAAAGAAAATTATAACAGAAACTCAGAGGTTAAGTTCAAAATGGAAGGCATGATTTCCAGTCCACACCAGAGTTGAAGACTAATATGGGATATACAGACACCTTTGAAATAGAGTTTGTTTATAACATTTTTGCTGAGAAGGCTTATTCTAATTTTTCGCTATCTACATGCAAAGGGAAAAGTTTACTGAAGTAAGCTTTTCACCTGATGAATGCTTCTTAATTCCTACAAAAAGAAACAAGTTTATACCCCATTCTCAGCTCAAGTCAAGTAACTTGAGTCTGAAAATACTTGTGGTCAGGGGTGTACTTTTTTTAAAAAAAAAAGCAAGATAATTTCTCACTTTGGCTTTTTTTTTTTTGAGGCTGAAAGAAACATCTGGGGTGAATAAATGAAAAAATGAAAAAAATATGAAATTTCCTTTTACCCATTAATATAGTACAGTTTTACATGTTATGGAAACAAGTAAAGATACTTCCTTGCTAAAATGTAAGTTTGGTAATTTACTATGGCAAACAACGAGCATTTGCCATGCACATTGGAAGTGATGTTTACCTATTACCAGGCCTTAGAATACTGGAGCTATATAATTTTTCATTACAGCTTTAATCAAAACTCATGTCTGAAACAAATCAATCAATCAAATCTTAATTGTACTCAGTGATCACTGCTATTTGCAGTTTCAAAACATAATAGAAAAGAACCTTCAAATTCTATATATAAATGAGAAGTAGATTATTCAAAAAGATTCTTGAACCAGAATAATTTTCTTTGCTCGGAAGACTGTTAATCAAATAAATGTAAAATTACTAAAACAACTAAATCTAAAATATCTGAATTATGTTTCAATACTTATTGAAATTTTAAACCAGATAATATAATTTTATTACTAAAAATAAGAATACTGGCAGTAGATGAATTCAAAATGTATTTGCTTTTATGGCCACTGCTTCATAATGTAACCAAACTGAAATTTAACAGTATAGCAGTAAAGTCCATAAAATTCCAGTCAGCAGCAGAGACTATGCTAATACCCATTGAATAGCAATAGTGATCAGAATTCTACTACTTTCCTGTAGTAGTAAGGGTATTTCTGAGGTATCTGTTAAAGGCAGAGAATAAGATTGTTTTGATGGTGTTTTGTGATGCCTGGAGGTTAAAAGTACTATAATTAAACTTTGTACCATATGTGAATATAAAGGACATTAGGAAATGTGCACAATCAATTCAATTTCTCTCAGAGGTTAAGGGTAGATAGCCTCTTATATAAATGTACTATTGAATTTCTGTCAGAAGGGCAGAAGGCAAGATATCAAATCTGCTTTATATAAAAGTTCAACTAAATGTTGTATGAAATATATTACTGACTATCTGACTACTAAGTACGTACTACTAAGTACTCTCTAATGTACCTATATTGTGTATTTTTGAAATATGGAGTTACTCTGTAGTCATATAGCAACTAAATCAAATTAATAAATAAGTAATAGAACAAACATTGTCTTATTTTTATCAAGGTTAAGCAGTCATGGCACTTCATATTACTCTGAATTAGTAAACTCACTGAAGGCGATGGTAGTTAACTGTCCAGAATATCCTCATTTTACATATATTGAGAATACATCTTTATTTTAAAACGTAAGTTTGCAACGAATACAAACAAATTTAATTTGAGAACCTGGGAATCCAATTCTCAAAACTTCCCACTGAAGAAGAATAGACTATAGTTCACTGTTTCTTCTACTCTTCTCCAGGTAGGATGAAAGAAGCAAAAAAACCCAAAAAACAAAACAAAACCCACCAATAAGTGATTGAAATTTTTAATTCATAAGAATTCAGACAGATGGAGTGGCACCTTAACAGCTGTTAGTCCTGAAAGTGCAACAATACTTTTGCCGCAAAACACCAAACCACAAGGAATGCTTTGTTCCTTTCAACATAAATATGACTGTTTCATCAAAGTGGACCAACTGAAAAAAAAAATCATAAAACAACAGAAATCTTTTCCATTGCCTCTTTTTGGGAAAACCAAGTTTAAATATTATCAAACACAGCAATGCATTACTGTGTCAGCAATGCATTACTGCAATACAGCTATATAATTCTACTTCTAAAATTATATTTACAGTTCTTGGAGATTTGACAATTTTAAAATACTGGATATCTAATCAAGAAGGCAATATGCTATCTTTACACACGGTGAACAATCTAGTTACGGTAATAATTTTGTGAACTTCAACTGTGGCAACAAGAGAATGACCACAGATCCTATACATTGTTTCAATTTTTGTATTGCATCTCCAATAGCCAAGCAATAAGTACCACCATTTATTTGAATTCTCTTAAAATCTTCTCCTAAAAATAGATTACTATGTTGGGAGCCTCAACTGATTTCTCCAAAATCCCTAACAGATAACAGAACTTCATGAAAGAGCAACAGCAGAAAGACTAAATTATTTCCAATAACAAAATCTTAAAATCGATAAAGTGCCAAGAAGATTTGTCTGATTAAATCCTAGAAGAACTAGGTCAACAAAGAAAACATACACTTAACCTCTACGGGGAGGAAACATGTGATGAGGGTGTGGCTAACTGATGAGGACTAATTAGTCTGAAATAGATCTATATTAGTCTCCCAAAGGGCAGCAAACTGCTTGCTGTCTGGAAAAGCCTAGAACTAGTGAATTGTGATTTCACTGAGCTATGGCAGCATTTAAAAATCTTGGTT
>JANHZT010003624.1:62869-84727 GCA_032468215.1 Stegonotus admiraltiensis | reverse complement strand
ATTGCTTAACGCATTGTAAGCCGCCCTGAGTCTCCGGAGAAGGGCAGCATATAAGTAAAATAAAAATAAAATAAAAAATAAAAAAATAAATGTATGTATGTATGTATGTATGTATCTTTATGTATTTTGCAGCACTAAAAACAGGTTCTAGAATTAATTCCCAACAAATAAGGATAATCTCAGTGCTGGGACAGGATTTCAATGGAATCAAAAATAATAGTTTCAAGTGGAAACTCAGAGAGAGGCTAAATTCTGAAATTAACTGTTCCAACCAGTAAACCAAAATAAATGTCAATGATAAAAATTCCTGAAAGTGATTTTTTTATGAAAGCAAGACTGAAAAGCTGGATGACAGACCATCATGCGAAACAAACCTGGATTTTTCATAATGTATTTTAACCAAAATATTATGAGCCTCCTTAATTTTTCTTTGCTAAGAATTATTTTGGTAAATGGGGATAGGTTATTAAAATGTTTTTTGTTACTCTTATACATATAAGACAGCAGTAATGGGCTGACACTAGTTGCACACTTAAGTGATTAAATAATGACACTGTTTTCAGAGAGATTATTAGGCATTCCTTGATCTAATTGTGAAACTATTAATGGGAAAGTGGATAGAGGTACATTACAACACTGATTATAATGAGCACCAACCTTTGCAAAATTGTCTTGAGATTATAATTAGCTGAAATAGAGAAGGTTTACTAATGAAGGAAGTATTAGTACTAACAACAGGCATAAGCACAGGGCTGGCCAAGGTCAAAATGGAAAATAACGTAAGGATTTAAAAAATTGAACATATGGCAAGAAATACTCAAAGGACTGTAAAGGACTTGAGCTGGTCCTTATACAATTTGCAACACCAATTTGTTTTTGGTGTAATGTATACAAAACATTCAAATAAATATTGATTTATAAAGGTCTGTCTGCTTAATGCATTTTGTTGACAATCATTATAATTCAGAGAATGATTGTCATTTCTTTCAATGAAAGAAAGAAAATACAGAACAAGAAACAGGAAAATCCATTCCCTTTCAAGATTACTAAAATGTTTAGTACAAAGAGAAAACATGTACTGTCTATATATTTTGTGAAAGGTTTTTTTACTATCTAATGACAGGATTATGAATTGGTCATTTTTATTTAAATCTGTTAAATCTATCTAACTAACCTAATATTATCTGCTGTTTGTTTAGTTTATATGTAATCCCAACTTGATCATTCTTAAAGACGAATGGTAACACTTGCTGTAATCTATTTGCTAATACTGCAATTAAAATCTTCGTGTCAACATAATCAATGAACGGCTGAGAGCAGATTGGGTATAATCTTTACCTGATTTTGTTATTATTGTAATATAAATTTGATTAAATGCCTCTGATAATTTGCCTTATCAAGTATTTCATCATACCACTGACAGTTTTGGCACCGAAAGATCTATAAATATTTTATATCACTTTATAGGAAAATCATCCCCTTGCCACTTTTAAAAATTTTTAATAGCTGCCTCCAATATTGGGTCAAATAACAATTGTTTTTTGTGTATCATCTAAGTGGAATAAGTTTATTTTACTTAAAAAGTCCTCTATATTGTCGTTTGATATATCCATTCTCTGGTTTACCATATAGTTCTGAGTAAAAAGTTAAAACATTGACAATTTATATCTCTTGAACTTTTCTGTACTTCATATCTTTCACCTCTAAGAACTGGAATCTTAGAATCTCCTATCTTTCTTTTGCTTTAAACAATTCTTCCTTTGTATTTATATATAGCAGTACATGGGCATCTAACCATCTACACCCAAAAATATTTCAATTCATCTTTCAAATGATTTTCCTTCTTATTTTTAATCTTATTTTCTTTGATGCATAATCAATCATTCTACTTTGGTTATAAGATTTATATGCGTCCCATTCAAAAATTTGGGCACTTGATGTCTCTGAATTCAAATCAAAGTGTTGTAAAGTCGTCAGCTAAACAAATGTTCATTTCATTTCACATACAACAAAAAATAGATTTAGAATTTAACATTTAGCCTATACAGTAAAGGACAGTCTAGAACAGCACTTGGTTAGAGATATAAGAAAGATAATGCTTCTTTAAAACAGATATTTTCACACTGTCCTATATTTAATATGTTTTGGGTGACTATAGCAAAAGATATAAATGTAACTAAAAAAAATTTTTTTTTCAGAAGAGAATAATCTTTGAATTAAATAACTAGTACATTGTACAACTGGGCAACATAAATTGATTCTTCATGCCTTTATCATAGCTAAAAGACTCATAATGCAACATTGGAAATATAAATGTATAGCCCCATTTAATCAATGGATTGAAGATTTGATTACACTTGGTACTTATGACTGGATTTGTGATAACTCTTCCTGCTTCCCCAGATACCCCTCCAGATATCAGCTCAGAGGAGGATGAACAAGTTCCAGGCACATATGGAGGGGAGTCAATGGCTCCCAGCAGCCATCTAAAAGGGAAAGCACAGCTGCAGCAGGATAGCCCTGAGGCTTCAGATGGGGAAAGCATGCAGCTGCAGCTGGTCAGCAATGAGGAACTGCCTTCTGCACCTGATCCAAGAACACGTAAGGAGAGAAAAAGCAAAAGCAATGAAGGTCAGCCCAATTCCTCGTGAGGAAGCAGCCTCACCCTTCTTGATGGGTTGTAGAAAAAATGTTTTTAAAAGGTAAAAAAAAAATCCTCTGCTGAGGTGGGCAGGGTAAGCAAGCAGCAATTGGGCTGGGGACTGGTTTTGGGGTGTGGCCAGCCAATATTATTACCGGTTCGCCAAACTACTACAAATTTTTACTACCAGTTCTTGCAAACTAGTGCAAACCGGGAGCAACCCACCACTGATTACAGGTAGTCTTTGACTTACAACCAATTGCTTAGTGACCATTTGAAGTTACAATCTACTTGAAAAAGAAGACTTATGATGGATCTGAAGTTGCAATGGTTGTCCTGCCCCCCCCATGATCACATGACCACACTTCAGGACTTGGCAACATGGCTGCATTTATGGCTGTTTGAAATGTCCCCCAATCACATGGCCACATTTTACTTTCATTTTTTCATGAAACTGCTTAACAACCATGGCTGTCACTTAATAACAATATATTTTTCCAATGTAACAAATTAAACATTAAAATTTATGTTGAAAAATATTTTCCATGGTCTTTTTCTACAATCTGTGGAAGCAAATAAATTTCCACATAGGTAATAACATAATATTTAAATATTATGCAAAACAGATTGGAGGATTTTTACACATTTGATTCTTTCTAATTTTTTAGTCATGATTCAATTACTTCATCATATTCATCATAGATTATATGAATATTCATTGTCCATTTATATTTCTACAGTAATCTGTATTCATTTTAAAAAGGCTTTCTATATAATTCAGGAACTATTTTATCTTTTGCTACGCATGTAAGGTCTAACTCACAAGTTGTTAAGCAGACCCCTATAACAGTGTTTTGCAGTATTATCACTACATTATAAAATGAAGATCTCTACTGACTAATACCCTGAAAACTGACTTTTTTATTTTAGTTTTTTCATCCTGTTTTTATGAATGCTATAACAGAATAGGAGAGAAATTATTTGGGCTGGGCCCTTATTCCACAACATACTGCTTTTCAACTTTTAAAAATTAACATCTTGTTCCACTTTCATTACTTCAAAAATGATGCACCTATCAACTAAAAATATGACAACTCATTCAGCAGAGGATGGCACACCACAAAAACACTATTCATATGCAAATGAACTTGTCACTTCACATTAACACCTACCATATGACACCAAGACAGCAATTTGCACATTTTGTCTTTTTTATGAAACATGAAGGTTAGCATGACAGTCTACAAATATACATAGAAAAAGCTACTCACCTGTTTTTGGGCTCTACAAATGGAGAGGATCCATCTGTATCAGGATCCAGAATATGGTCTATTTCATTTTGTGTTTTTTCATACATCTTTTTTCTATCTGCCAAGCCCTTGTTGTCAATTTGTGGGAAATCATAATAGCCTTTCCGCTTGGCTTTCAATCGCAATTTGTTGCGATAGTGTTCTATATCAGACTTCTGTTTCAAGGCTTTGTTAATCTGACAATAAAATTTAAAAGGGAAAATATACAAATGAATAAAATTAGACAATGAGTTTTTAAGGTGACTAATTCTCTGAAACAACAAACATGGTTGGAGTTCATTCAACCACACTATTGAGAACTTTTTAACAATTCTTTTTAAGGTTTTCAGATAAAGTGTGATGCTCCACATAAATGTAAAGAACACTCAATCCTAATTAAGGCAGCAATGTCAGATCCATTGCTTATAGTAATATTTAAAAAATAAAAAAGAGTACTGATTCAGTAACAGTTTAATGCTAACACTTAGGCAACAACCTTGGTCAAATTATATGTTTTAATCAGTGGTGGGTTGCCCCCGGTTCGCACCGGTTGTATAGAACCGGTAGTAAAACTGGCGGGAGGCTCCACCCACCGACCCCCATGTCATCAAAATGCTTCTGCGCATGCTCAGAAGAGAGCATGCACACGGCTGCAAACCGGTAGTAAAGGTAAGTAGAACCCACCCCTGGTTTTAATGTATTTCTAATTAAACAAACTCAATCTCAATGAGTTACATAGTTGAATATGATATCTTTCTGCAAATCTGAATGCATGTTTACTATTTAGATGCTTTCATTTACTTATTCAAAATAAAAAGTGAATATGGAAGATGGACATTTGGGTGCCCTTCTAGTTAATTCCATTGCTTTAAAAAAAAAACGACAGAATTGCTAATAGGTCTCAAATGGTGATTAACTAGTTAGGCCTACAATTACCAGGTGAAGAGAATAATACTGATGAACAAATGCCCTGATCTTCTAACCTTTTGTTGTTCCCTATTTTCAACAATCGTGAGTCCTCTAAGCAACTGAACATTTGAAAAAAAGATAATTTAGTCTTAAAAACCCAGGGAAGACTATTAAAAATCTCTAAAAGCTTCCAGATGGCCATTTGAGTTATGAGAACATGATTAAGAAATGGAAGTTACATGCAGAACAGAACCCACAGATCACAGCAGATGAAAGTTTTAGCTGGAGAAACTGTCTATAGATCCACTGCACAGGACTGCATATACATAGGAAAGCTGTCAGAATTCAATTGATTTCACCACAAAAATACACTAAAACATGCAAAGAAAACTCTGATAAACATGGAACACTTGTTTATTTTATTCTATTAATTAATTCAACTTATACAGCCCATCCAGTCAACTCGGGATGGCCCATTTCAGCTCTTAAGTGCTTTGGGCTTACTTGGAAACAAAAATTGCACCTTCATATTCAATCACATAATTTTTTTTTTTTGAGTGAAGCATCTGAAAAGACTACACTGACTTTTCAAATTACTAAAGAGAATTACAGAATGCTCTTTAATAAGAGAAAGTGATCGAATTCCAGCAAAATCTTATCAACTATTTTCAATTTAGAACCAATGTATCTCAGTATAGAATATGCTGATGGTGATAAGAATCTTTTTCTCAGGATTCCCATGACCTTAGGTACATTAGAAAAGGGGCAACTATCTTCACAGATAATAGGAACATTTGCAGATGATTGTTTACATAAGTCACTGGAATCTATAGAAGCTCATGTCCCAATAAAACTAAAAGAAATAATAAAGCTTGGATAGTTCAGCAAGACAAGTCTGAAACATATCTATAAATCAACCACAAAATATTTACAAGAAAGAAGGATAAAAGTTTGGAATGGCATTCCAAGTACCCTGATTTGAATATTAATCTAAATTTGTAGAAGAATCCAAATATACAGACCCAAAAATATTTCAGAGCTAGAAGAATTCTGCAAGAAAAAGTGGAGAAAAAAATCCCACCCAAAAATTGATTTTGAATTATAAAATGTTTACATGCAACTATGTCAAAACTCATGGCTTCAAAATCTAAGGGATGGTTTGGACAAAACTCATCAGCACTTTTTCATGCAGCTGTTCATGAAAATAGGATAGCTAACAAGATCGTCAACATCCGATGACGGATATGGCACAGGAAGAAGAAGAATGTCAAAATTCAGTATCAGTAAATAACACTAGTGGTCTATGCCATGTCCAAACATGGATGCTCAATGTAATGCACTGTAATATAACCACAGTATAAACCATGCAATGTAGAACTATGAGTTACTGGGCAGTTTTTGTGTAAACCTCAGGCTGCAGAGATACTGATTAAAGATAGTCAAATCACCTTGTCACAGCAGAGGTCAAAAGAACAAATTTCAGCAGAGTTTTGAAAGATTATTTAAGAACAAAGAAGAATGTGATTACACATTCACATATCAAGGCATAGTTGAAAGGAATATAATCTTTATAGATGGTAGTTTAGGAGAAGAATAGATGCAATAAAAAAATCCCCTTGGAATGTCCTCCTTAAGCAAAACATCTTGACATATGTACATAACCTGCACATTAAGCTTCATTATCCTTCTTATCCTCTTGTTTTCTTTTAACTTCCACACAGGGGAATATGTTCACGATTATATGCACTGATATATTTAGGCTTTCTTTCATAATTTAGAATATGACATCTATGGAAATTTTCATAATATAATCTTGAGTCAGAGCTTCATATTCATTATCCAAAAGCTCTCTACATAAAAGCTACATTGTTGTATGAGAATAAAACTATAAACGTTTACCATCCTTCCATTTCATCATCTAAAAATTGTTTTCCTTCTAAAAGCTGATCTTCTTTCTTAACAATCAAACTGTTTTACTATGTGTAAAGATAAACAAAGAAAATAATTGTACTTGAGTTTCACCTATTTAATGGTGAAACTGAACTAGCATTACTTTTTCATTGTATACATTTACACACATTTTATGCAATTAATTTGATGCAAGATTAATCTATGAGACATATTTTTCCTTCCACTTGATACTATGTGTCAAGCTCTTGGTAACAGAAAACAAGATTCTCATGAAGCTTTTTTTTTTAAATTATTGAAAGAGAAGAGATTAGATTACAGAAAAATGTAGACCACTGGATACTTTCATTTTAACGCACAATTTATCTTTAAATTTGCCTAGTCAGGGATTTCTTAATCGCCTTGCTACCAATTGTTGGATGGACAAGAGAGATCCTAACTGTTTTCCTGATAACAGGAGAATGTGCAATTGTTCTGAGCTAATAGTGCACTGCAAACTGCTATCTACTTTCCCAGGCTCTGAGAAGCCTCTAACATTGTTGTACTTTAAATACAGATGGAGAAGAAAAAAAGAATGGTGCATATTTATCACTTCAACAAGTTAACAGAGGAAAACATATTCAGAACAAAGGACAGTCTGAAATTTAATTTCTTTGGTCCGCCTCTCAGAATTGTTGCCAGAATCACTGGACAATTCCACACACAATTTTTTGTCTTTGCTGCCAAGTCACCAATTGGCTTAGTAGTCACATTATTGAGCATTCCCTCCTCATATCACTTCTTTAACAGATATACCACAGCTCAACATATAATAGAAAACCAATTATGAGATATATTCTTACCTCCCCATTAAGAATAGCTGTATCTTGGGTCCTGTCTGTTCCAGGTTGTGCAGGAGGCAAAGCTACAGGCTTTATTGCAATCAACTGTACAGATCCAGAAGATGTGTCAAAGGGATCAATGGCAGATTTAGTCATATTGTCAAATAGTATGCTTCCATCCTCTTCATCACTTAAAGGCACTAAAATAAGTTAAAATTTAGTCAGTATATTATTTTGGCATTTTACATGTGGGCCACTTTGGGAGAAAGTAAAAATGAACTATGCTAGATATGGTAAAGTGGAAAGCTAATTCTTCTAGCTGGAATCATCACAGAAATGAAAGCTATAGTTTTTATTTTTCCTTATAATTTATTTATTTATTTATTTATTTATTTTACCTTTTTATGACCCTGTAATCCCTTAATGCCCTTCCCGGTGCTTATGTGGAGTTCACAGCAGATATTTTTTTTCTTTGTGTCCTGATAGAGAAATATCTGCCACTATACCACCAGTTGAGGTATCTACAATATGCTGATGATACTCAATTCTATATTTTCAATCTTGGTAAGCCAAGCAATGCTGTGGCTACCCTACCTCTTGTGGTGCTTGGAGCCTGTGGGGACCTGCATAGGGGACAAAAGGCTTTGACTGAACTCTGGGAAGACCAAATGGGTTTGGTTACATGGGGCTCTGTGATCTGAGATGTTGCCATCTTTGACTCTGGATGAGATGGAATGGCCCCAGACAGATCTGGACCACAACTTGGGGGTTATCCTGGACTCCAACTCTGACTTGAGGAACAGGTAGCCGTTGAAGCTAGGAGAACCTTTGCACAACTACATGTTGTGCACCAGTTGTGGCCTTTCCTAGATCAGGACTCCCTGTACTCAGTCATCAGGCCCTAGTCATCTCATGATTGGACTATCCAATCTTTAAGAGATTGTTCCAATTCAAGAAAAGCCCTGTTCCCTTTCCCTCCACATATTCAATTGGAGATTGGCTGCTCTGCTTTCATTTTTCTCCTGCAGACTCTTTCTTAGTTTTGTCCTATCTAAACTACTTCTGCATAGCACAAAATCAGAAACTCTGGACCACAATGTATCCTATTGAAGATAGGAATGTTTATAAAATCTTCATAAACACAACTCTTCATCATGCTATAGGAGAACGTTTAAAACAATCAGACCAAGGGGATGAAAACACATAAATTAAAGGTAAAGGTTTTCTACCATTGAGTTTAATTTCTGGTAATTACATGGAATGGCTATGAAGATTTCTTGGCAATAACATGGAAGTGGTTTGCCACTGCCTTTTTAGAAGATGTTTTTCTAATTTCTTACTCTGAAATTTCCTGGTGGATTCTTATGACTAAAATAACCAGTTCATACACAGACACATGCACATGCTGAAATCTAAATATATAGATTTTATAGTTGCAAATTCTCAAATACTTGTTCTACAATTGTGACTCTCTCTGGTTCATTTTAAGAATAGAATAGAATAGAATTCTTTATTGGCCAAGTGTGTTTGGACACACAAGGAATTTGTCTTGGTGCATACGCTCGCAGTGTACATAAAAGAAAAGATACATTCATCAAGAATCATAAGGTACAACACTTAATGATAGTCATAGGGAACAAATAAACATTCAAATCATATTAGGAAACAGTCAATATAAATCGTAAGGATACCAGCAACAACGTTACAGTCATACAGACATAAGTGGGAGGAGATGGGTGATAGGAACGATGAGAAGATTAATAGTAATGCAGTAATGTATCTAATAAAACCCCCAGAGGAGGAATATTCTCCTCTGTCTTCTGCAATTTTCCATCTGCCTCTAATGAGCTAAGGTATAGATTTCTGCACTTCTGCAAAGTGAACGCAGGGAAAGGAGCTAAATCAGTCCATTATTTCATGCCTGGTGCTTAAACAAGGGCTCACAGTTTCCGTGCCATAAGACAACATTCTTTCATTTTCCTTTCATTCTGTTAAAAAACTACCTGAAGCCAAAATGTATGCCATCTAATAAATAGCTTTATAATCAGAACAGCTACAGTAGCAGCAACATTTATTTTATAAACGTGCCACTGTTATAATTTGCTGATAACTAGAAAGCTTCCTGAAAGTGTGTAGGCAAAATAACAGCATTATAAACATCAGAGATGCTATATGAAGAAAAGATGGATTGAACATAGCAAATGAATTATTTCTCATATTTTTATTTTATTTGTACTGGAAGTTCTTGAAGACGTGATAAGTGAGCATAATCAGAATCTTTGGTGCAGTTTTTGTGACTTTACTGGGAAAGACATAGGTTTGAATCCATCAAAATGGTATCTTCATTTTTCCCATCATATATAAGACTTGATGTGATAATTCATGCTCCACTGAGATGGGACATTTCAGAATTCATTAGTAATTTGAATTATATTTAAAATTGGTTTTGAGAAGAAATCATTCATACCCCAAAAATGTGATCTCTTACAGATTTTAAAATTCACTTGCAAAGGATTATGGCAAATTTTCTTTCCTGTTTAAAATAACAGCTGTTCAACCAAGCTGTGCATTGTGATAAATATCATACAGCTGGAGAAAGCTTAGCATAGTCTTTATCTAAAGCTACTGTTTTACACTTTGCTTGTAGTCACCTCTACAGCATCCTTTATATTCATTACATCGAACTTCTCTTTCTAAAGCTCAGGTAAGCATTTACTAGAAAATAGAATAGTTACTATAGAAACTGAAGTTCATTTTTTAAAAAAAAGATTCTGCATATTTGAACTGACACTCTTATGCTGCCAAGATCAATGATGTTTACAGGAAAGGAATACCATGTGGGACTACACAAAATTGCATGCAGACCACCTCATCCCACCTCCAGCTTACAGAACAAACATTTTGAGTCCAAAGTTACACATGCTTATTTGAAGATAAAGGATGCTAAGTTGGAAAGGCAAGAAAACTGTCGTGTAATTTTTTTTCTTTCAGGTTAGGGTTTGAAATTGCAAGTTATGAAAAACAAATTAGGAAGGTTTCCTCTCCAGAAAAGCTGTCTCTGTCCTAATCTGTAGTCCTTGAAGCTACTCATTTTTCAAAGTTCCAGCTGTTGTACAATCCCTGCAGTCACATAGTTGCAATTTGTGTGCTAAGCAACCAGCTCATACTTATGACAGTTGCAGTGTCCCATGGTTACATTATCACTATTTGTGACCTTCCCTGCAAGCAAAATCTAAGGGAAAATCAGCAGACAAGGTCACATACTGCTTCATAAACCACCCCTCCCCCACCTTCCTTGTATGTTTGCTGACCTGTGGCCTGGTTCCCCTGGTCTCCCTGCATTTATGAGTTATTGATGTCTTTGACCACTACATCCATAAAATATATAGAATATGCATTACAATAGCAATTAAAAGAAGTTAAATGAGTTAAAGAGAAAGAAAGAAAGGGAAGAGAAAAAAATTTAAAGGTTTCAAAGAATTTACAAGTTATTTACAAATGCCACTAAATTCTCCTCAGTGCAACAGTTGCCCATCCGTTTTAAAATAAGATAAAAATGGCACGCAGTGAGGTCTGAATATAAGATATCAAATGAAGAGTCCTGCTCATATATTAGCTCATCTGTTTATTACATGAATTTGACAAGTCTTAGAAGCTTTGAAGACTGCCTTAATTAAATTTGGGGAAATGAGTATTATAGATATCACATGAAAATGGAACAGCATTAAAAATACTTCGGTAGGGAAATGATTACCCAATGACCCATGGAAAACATTTTTCATAATTAAACTGAAAAGGACAGGGTTTAAATTAGTTTCCCATTATTGAATCAAATTCTCAAACCTAATAACAAGGGCTACAGATGGACCTTTCTGTTTCTACTAGCTGTTCAAATGCGTACTCCTTCATTCACATGTCTTGGAAAAATGTTGTATTATCTAAATTAGGAAGGTTTTAAGAAGATTAAAGCATATCCTTAATAGTAACCATAAGATGTCACTTTCCTCTTAATCAGAAAAATAGGATTTAAAATTGGTTTGCTACTATGACAACCAGTGAACCAGTCTTATATTTGATTTTCTAAATAAACTAATCTGAATGGTACAGACAGTTTTCCTAATTTTTGAAGTCTGTTTCTTTTCTTAAGAGATAATATATGTTTAATTCTTGCATTAAAAGGTTGCTCAGTTAATTTATCAAAATATTCATAAATTCACAGTCTTATTAGTTGTATTTATAAAATCACTTCTGGAAATAAAACACTGTATCAACTAGCTCTGTTTGTATTGTTCCAATTGCTTGTTCTTATCATTTACATTTTTTTCTATGTATATTTGAAAGAAACACTCACTTCAAAGGCAGCAAGTATCATATATTTGGCACACTGAATACATACAGATGGAATATGGCATGACACTCCGAAACTGAGCACAAGGTACTGACAGAAGCTACTGGTTTAGACTGAAAACACAACTTGCCCTTTCCTTCTATTTGCGGAGGAATATTAGTTGCAATACCCCTGGAGAAAGATGATTGATAACTTCCTAAATGTTTATGGTCACTGGATTAAATTCAGGTTTAGCATTCTCACAGATTTATATTGAGTTTTTTCCACTTTTTAAATCTTTTTTGTACTTTTATCAACAATCACAAAGCCTGGAAAGACTGAATAAATATTGTCTGTTATATGTCTGAATGGATTTGCAATTACCTTTCTCTTTCTCTTGTTAAGAGATCATGCACTGTATTGTTTAGCAAAATATTTGTTTTTTCAATAGGGCCAAGTTGAACCAGAAAGAAGTGGGCATCTCTTTGAAATTATGCCTATAAGGTCAGTAAAAAATTGCACTGCACACTTGGTTTTTCAAAAGCCTTTGACAAAGTTCTTCTTGAAAAAATGCTGAACAAATCCAGCTGCCATTGGGTTTATCGACAAGTGTTCTTATAGATTGGCAACTTGTAACAAACAAAACAGAGAATAGGGAAAAAGTAGCCAATTTTAATACTGGAAAGATGTGCAGAGGCCCCATAAAGATTTCCATAGGGACTGATATGTTTTTTATCTTGTACATAAATATCTAGAGTTGGGGTTTAGCAATGAAGTGGCCACATTACCTAATGATAAAATTATTCATAGTAATCAAATTGAAATGGTGAACTCCCAAAAGATCTCTGTAAAATTAGTAAATAATTTCACTAATTTTAATGTAATAATAATGTCATTATAAAAAAACTATGGTAATAAAATATTTGAAGCACTGTATACATGTCAATGCACCTTAAAAAATTATAAGGGAGAAAATATGCCCCCCAAAAGCAACCAAAATGTTTATTGGTCAGGGCAGTTCCCCTAAAACACTGGTCCCCAAACTTTCCAGCTCAGTGGAGGCAGTGGGGTGGGGTGGGGAGAAGGAATGGTTTTGCTCACATGCATACACCACTTTCACAAATGCAGCTTCATGCGCACACTCGTGCACACCACTTCCGCAGCCCAGTTCTGAACAGGCTGAGGCCTGGGGGGGGGGACGGACCTCTGCCTTAAAAGGAAAGAATACAGCTATTTAAGTTCTTTAACATAAGGAGGGTAATGGGAATTTTTAAAAATTGATAAAATTGTGTATCTCCTAGGTAATGTGGATAGAACGATTCAGGATAATACATACCACATACTGTAAACTGAAATTTGCTATCAGCAGTTGTGGCAATGGAAACCAATTTGTAAGATATCAAATGAGGACTGGATAGGTTCCTAGTGGTGACTATTTAGTAAATAGTAATGACTATTTGCTACAGAGGTGGGTTTCAGCAGGTTCTGGCCTGTTCTGGAGAACTGGTAGCAGAAATTTTGAGTAGTTCGGAGAACCGGTAGTAAAAATTCTGTCTGGCCCCATCCCCGCCTATTTTCTGCCTCCCAAGTCCCAGCTGATCAGGAAGAAATGGGGATTTTGCAGTAACCTTCCCCTAGAGTGGGGAAGGAATGGAGATTTTACAGTATCTTTCCCCTGGAGTGGGGAGGGAATGGAGATTTTACAATATTCTTCCCCTGCCATGTCCACCAAGCCATACTCGCAGAACTGGTAGTAATATATTTTGAAACCCACCACTGAATTGCTACCTCCTAAATCAGAGACAATATGGGTAAAATATTGGGTACCAGGAAGTAATAATTGAAGGGTCTATCATCCTCCCATTCAGGCTAATAAACTCCTAAAATGCAGTTGGATGCTCTGACCCTGCAGGGGCTCTTCTTATATATTAGCTATAAATACCTTACTCTCATGATTTCAGTAGCTTTGCTCTAAGTAAGTTTAAAGTGAATGCAACCTAATGCAAATATTTTCTTGTTTAAATAAGAATCTCCTTGTGAATGAATTTCAATAACAATTATCTACATTGTAAAGTTTGATCAGAATTATGATGAGCTTGATTAAATGAAACATTAGTACAATTTTATTTAAAATGCCATTTTTGAGGCTTAAAAATAAAAACAAAACAAAAAATAAGCACACAGAAAACAACACATCTTTATAATATAAAACAAATATGATGGCATTCTAGAATGATTCAAGAAAGGATTTTTAAAACAGTCTTTTAGCACATTAAAATATTGTGAATGGAAAGTAACATGCGGTAGATTTTTGTTTTCAGAAAATCTTCAAAGACTTAAAATTTATGAGAATTAATACTAGAGACCACTTGCTGTGAATAGTTAGTACACATATCTGGTAATACAAAAATTTGTGGACGCTTTTCTGGTAATTATAAATGTATAAATATATCAATTATACACAGATATTAATGTGTATGCACAGTATCTCTAGACTCTTCACATTTCATAGCATCACTTTCAACCAATATATTGAGAAAATATTCTATTATATTATGTAACTTTTCAATATCAAGCAGTTTGAGGACACTCCTAAGATTTTAAGATATTAATTCAACTGTAAACTGCTTCTCACATATAAATTTAATGCAGAAGTTCTTTCTGCCCATTTTAAGAGAAGTTGTGAAATTTCAGATTATGTCATACATCAGCACAAATTGTAAAAAATAATATTTTTACAATTTATTTTTAGAGTTTAAGACAAAAGAAGTAACACTTTACACAACATGAACAACATCCCATACCATATCAAAAATTAATATCCAGTTGTCATTAAAAATAGCTGGTAACTTAAATCAAAAAGCCTACTTCTCTTCTTAGGACCACACAGAAAGACAGAACAAAAGGGACAATATTTAAGAAAAAACAATAGCATGCTACAACTTGGAACCACAATTTTTATATTCAAATTAACAAAACTAAGGGACATTAACAAATTTGGCCCAATTAAAGCAACATCAAAACAGAAATGGAAAAGCATGTGTTATACATCAAATTTAGATTCAGACCACACTGCCCTATTTTTTCCTAATACACCAGGAAACATAGCAATGATCAAAGTTGAAATAAAGACTGAGGTCATACGAAAAAGGTGGTCTACAGAACTCAAATAAGGGTTATAAATAAACAAAGCAAAAAAGAGAGAAGTGCATTGTAGATAGGTGTATGGCATTAATTCTAATTAACTGCAATATTATATTCAGTATTATATTTTCTAGGGTAATCTATCTCCATGGGAGAAATGGAAGGAATTTAGTAGATCATTCACCAGGGCACATTTCTCACCATTTCTTTTTCTTCCTTCCTCTTTTGTCACTTTCTGCTGTGCTGTAACTTTCTGTGGAGAGCCTCGGCATGAATTGGGCTTTCCTGATTCGTTGCTGATGACGGAACCATTTTCACTCAGCGACCGGCTGCAAGTAACCATAGCAACAAGGAAGAAGACTAAGTTTTTCCTGCATATTCGTCATTTCAAGGTTATTACATTTGCTTGGCCTGTATCACCGCCTATTCCAAGCCTGATTTTTATAGACAAATAAATATTTATAGTATGTTGCAATGAAGAAACATAAAAACAGCAGGAAGGCATCCATAGTATTTCCAGGGGGGTGTTGTTATAACAACCAGAAGTCAGAACAATCTCTATGCCTGGCTATTGTTTTCTTTATAAGCTCACAATAATAAAGGGAAAATCTTGCAACAAAAAAAGATAAAGGCTTTTTTTCCCCCTCACATAGAGGCCATTAAATAAATAATTCTCAATACATGCATCTTTATTCTAATATTGGTTTAGCATATTGCTATAAACTCATTCCACGGCTTTTTCTAAAACCAGAAGAGAAATAAAGAGTATTTTCTGGTAGGGAATTCATCTTTAGCCATATTTCAAAAATAGCACTAGGATAAAGGACACTACAATAATATAAAATGTTTGATAGTCTCTGGAAAGAGGGAGAAAGCTTTTTTTTTAAAACCACTGCAAGATTTCCTTTTGTGAATGTATAACTAAGATATTCAGATGTGGATTCATATTCCTGTTCACAGCCCGTGTAAATATTATGCACACATTTTAAAACAGTAAAGCAAACAGCAGAGCACAGCTGGTTTAATAGTCAAATCTGCAAGAAAATGGGAATGATCTGCTTACATTTTAAAAATAGCCATAAACCAACCATCACACTCCATATGCCTTATTACAACAAGCCATGATTATTAGCTTTGAATATAATTTATTCATTCATCCTTACTTGGAACAGTTCATCCAATGTCCAGGTCTAAGCATAACAGCAAAGAATGAATAGGTGTAAGCGTAACAGCAAAATAGTTAGCTGGAGATGAAGTCAAAATTTGTAATCTCTTCTATGTCACTATGCACCAGACAGGTGAACAAATCTAAGGCAAGCATAGAATGGTATATATTTATCTCTGAAGCTGAGATGCTTCAAAGAAGTATCAAGTGACAACTCACAACCATTTATTTAAGTTTTATGAGGTATTAGTCTGACTATTCTCTGCCCTTGTTTTGATGAGGTTGTAACTGGGGGGAAAATCAGAATACATTTTGTTTAATGTATTCTATGTTCTGATTTTCCCAGCGAAGAAAACTAAGGAAATTAAGCTCTCTCATAACCTTAAAATATATATACTGTTCCTAATGTATTCCAAGGTATACTGTGTTGTATCTGTGTACATGCATGAGAGTAGTCCTTTGTTAACTGTGTCCGAATGTAAACACTAAGACAGACTTTTCAGTCTTAAGGTATTCTTTCTAGTTTCCTGCTTCCAAAAATGCATGGTTTAAATACCTGGATTTTGTTGTGTTATTAATGATCTTTAGGTTCAGACTATGATAAACTATAGCGTGATCTATATATAATTTGGACAAAGAATGTGCAAATAAGTTCTGTGAGGGATATACTTCATTCATTCAAAGTAAACAAGTTAAGTCAATTTTAATTTGTAGCTAGTATAAATGATATATATGCATTGGACTGGTTCTTCCAAATAGACTATTTTTACTTTCTTATATATGTTATACAGATTGTTTTAAGCTCAAATATACTTTGAAAATGGTTAAAACAGCCATTTCTGAATTAAAAGCAACTGTCTGGTTGCAAAACAGAGCATGCTGATTTTGAAATTGTTTGAATTCCAATTGTTCATCCACAAGACACAAGTACATTATTGTCACAATACATAATGCTATCAGATTCTAGATTTTAACCCCAGAACAACTGCACAATAGGGTCATGGTACACGTGTTAACATTTTGAGGTCTCTTATGCATGGTTTTCATGCTACAGCATCAATCATGCTGGGAGATGTACTTCAGCAATATCTGAGATCTGCAAGTTCCCTATCCCTGACATACTGAGAGACTTGTCAGAGGGGGAAAAACAGTTCTTAAAGGGCACCATCCTGTTTGGGTTTTAAAAACAAACCTAGTTCATATATAAAACTGTGCCAGGATGCTAGCCATGGAATTATATACTCCATTCCAAAGAGCAATTTAGCAGTTATAATGTGAACTAATTAAAGTTCTATGAATTATGGTAGTCAGGTAGTAATTTCTGCAAATAACAGAAATTGAGTAGCAACTGCCAACTTGTCTTTGTTTAGAAGGCTTTGGATCTCATGCACCAATGTGAAATGAGAAAAGGATTTCTGTATTGTGGAACCAATTGGGCATCTAGGGGCACCCCCAAACTATGAACCAGTTTTTTTTAAGCACTATAATTCCATTCAGAACAGGTTCTCAGACGTGCAGATATTGCAACAATGCAATATTTTTCTTGATATCCTTTTTTTAAAATCTAAGCATTCAAAACTGTACCACAGAAGTTTGAGCAGATTTTTGTGTGTGTGAAAAGACTGAAATTGTAAGCCCGGAAACAATTACAAAAATCTGTCAACCATCTAAGCCCTAGTCTTTCTGCTGATATTGCTCACCTCTTTCTTGTGTCATTGGACTTGGCAGTTTTTGCTGTGCTCCCATCCTGAACAATTTCTCTTTCCTGGGATGCAGGAGCATCTCTCACAGGAACAGGCAAAACTACGGTCTCTTGGGTGACAGGCAAAACATCATCTTCAGTCCCTTGTTGGCCTAAATGTTGCTTGGCATAGTCAAAACCTTGAACTGGCTGGAAAAAAAGTGGGGGACTCAATGATATGCATTGCATATAAGTAAAAGTGATGAAAATATGTACTTAAATGTAAGATTGCTTTTGAAATGAATTGGTATTGATTTTTAAGTATTTTAAAACAGAACTTAAAACAATATTTTTTCCACAAAATAGAACATCTACTGTTTAAACAAAGTAAGATTACTCCAATTTCATGCCTCCATTTTTGGCTAGTGTGACTGATGTGATTCAACTTCTCAGCATCCCTAATATCCTCATATGAGTTGTAGTTAAATGGCAACAAAGGCAAGAGATTGCAAGAACAGTGGTGGTAAAAAAAAGAAAAGAAAAGAACAACGACAGCAATGACAACAACAAGTGAGCATTTGAAAAGCATCACAGGATGATATTTGATCTGGCACAATTTTACTTTTAAGCAGACTACTTACTTACTGGACTGAAATCAATAAAAAGATTCAGACAAGTAAAAAAGAGAAAATTCACTTTTGACCTTGCAAAAATTACTTGTTTTGAAATATTAATCTTGTAAACTACAAAATAGAAACCAGTATTTCACACTTTTTAACTACATCTTGGAACATATCCATTTTTAAACTTTACCAGCGGGACACAATTGTCTGTTATCCACAATACCATCTGCTACATGTAAATACTAACTATTCTTATGGCAATAAATTATATAACAGATGCATTAAATATTGTACAAGTACACCGGTTCTAAAATAATAGTTTAAACCGAACCTTTACAATTCGTAACACATGGTTTAAAACAAATGGAAACAGAATTCTTATTTCAACTTTTTTCAGATCAAATATTCATCTGTAACTATCACGCATGTCTTAAATTTGAGCAAAAGGAAGATAATTTAGGTACTTAGCTTAAGTTTTATGGCTTTCCCTTTGGTATCATAGAGAAGTGTTCTTGGGTAGCAGGACAGTTTCACCAAATGGTACATCCAAGGGGTAGAACTATAACATCTAATGTCCAAATATATTGTCATATATTTGGGATTGGAATGGAAAAAAATTGGCACTGGTCCCTTAACAACCAGTTACTATATATGCCAGAACTATAAAGATGTATAATTTTAGTGGGAAACCTCTCCCTTTTTCATTACTAATTAATATGGTTGGAACAGGATTAGTAGCTGTGTGTGCAGCAGTAAAATAGGGTAATCCTGGAACTAATTCTGAAAAAGAAAACTGAAAGCTGATTTTGATGTAGGTCTACGATCCACTAACACTCCAATTGTGGAACAAAAATCAACTGAAATAATACTATGAATCTATACAGTCAGTTTGTGTATAATATGTGTCTGTATATAAACTTTAGAATATAAAACAATTTATTTCTACAGAAACTGAACTGTAAGTATTAGCACCTTTGAAACTTGTCACTATTCATACATGGGTAAGATTACTTAACCACAATAGAAAATCCCTATTTCTGTGTGACACAAAATAAACCAGGAAAAAAAAACCCAGGAAAATATCCATTACTATTTAACAAACAAAATCCTAGGAGGAATAGAAATATTATTAGCACCATCTCTTCTTCTTCAGTCTTAACAATTAGCAATAGCAATAGTACTTAGACTTATAGTATACCACTTCACAGTGCTTTACAGCCACCCTCTAAGCAGTTTACAAAGTCAGCATATTGCCCCCAACAATCTGGATCCTCATTTTACCCACTTCGGAAGGATGGAAGGCAGAGTCAACCTTGAGATGTTCAGGATCGAATTGCTGACAGTCAGCAGAATTAGCATGCAATATTGCATTCTAACCACTCTAACCACTGTGCCACTACAGCTCTTCTGCTTAATGAATGCTTATAGGGCAAATAAGGTTTGAATCTGATGGTTCTATGGTGAATGAAACCAGCAAAGTTTCAAATTATTTTTTATCACAAGCACAACTTCTCCTCTGAACCCAAACATCCTTTTAAAAATGCTGGACATCTCAATGTTTAAAAAACTGGTTCATAAAAACTTTACTTTTCCTGCAACCTGAAATTATTCATTACTTTGTTGAAATAAACAGTTGGAACCACCTATACACAAATCACCCATGCACCTATCATCTATATCTGTACCCAAAGTACATCTATACTTTTCAATTCTTTATTTTTTAAAAGAAAAACAACAGATTGAATAAGTACACACAAAGTTTCTCATCCTTTCTCAATTCTTAACAGACATAACATGTTTTCTTTTTTAAAATATAAACAAGATGTGTCAAGTCAATAATCAATTATCAAAATGTTATCATACATGAATTTTTTATTTTATTTTACTTGTACCCTGCCACAGTCAAACAACTCTTGGCAGCTTAGAAATTATATAAACAAAAATTAAAACATCCACAATGGATTAAAACCAATCAAAACAAAAAGACCAAATAGGATGATAACCCTATCACTCTCACATAGGTTCAAAGTAAGTCCTCCAAAATAATCTTTTTTTAATTTCAGAAAAACTGACAAGGAGAATGCCAACCTGATCTCCATCAGGTGTCTGGTATAAAGCTTATCACTTCCATAAAAAAAGTAGCACTAACTAATCTTAGTCATGTAAACCTCTTAGAAATATGAGATTCAAGGAAATTTCTCCCTAACTGTTCCAATTGGTTGGGCTGATGATTGTTGGATCATATGGACCTGAAAGTATCCAGATACAAGTCATAAATGAATATGTATGTCAATATCAGCATCTTAAATTTTACTTTAAAACTAACTGGTAACCTATGCATAGCCTACAAAAACAATGTTATTACATTCCCAGCATAAACACCAATAAACATGTAGGCCACCACATTGTGGACCAGTTGCAGATCTTTTTAGGGCAGCTTAATGTAAAGTTCATTGCAATAGGTAAAATAGGTGGTAGTACAACATGAATTACTGTAGATGAGGCCTCTCGCCTCAGGTAGAGCTGCAACTGGCACACTAATCATAATTTTTGGTCACACCTCTACCTGCTGATAAACAGGAACTGTGAATTCTCTAGGATAGGGACCCACTGCTTATGTAGAAATTGTATAGGGAGCGTTCCCTTTCCTCTTATTCCTCCAAATTCATTAATCCCATATGGTCTGATTTTTGGCTCAACATTAAGATCTACACAGCCTATAAAACTGCAAAGATTCCAACTGTGAACTAGCTTTACATTATCATTTTCTGGTATACAGATTTATAATCAGGATGCAATATGTGCCAAAAAGTTCTCAGTGTGCAAATCTTTATGTATACATTCACCAAGGTAGTGAAGATTCTGAAAGGGCTTTACTGCTATGGAAATATAGAAGTTTGGTTATAACTGAAACTACCCAACTCAGAGCTAGATACCTAACAGCAATTTGAACCATGCAGAAGAATTGGCCTGAGTAACCCCTACATTAAATTTCGTTGGAGTGACTATCACCAGCACTTCCTTGATTCAAATTGCTGATCAGTTATGTTCCATCAAGTTGGTGTTGTCTCACAGAAACAATACAATAGACCTCAACTTATGACCACAATTGAGCCCCAACATTTTGTTCCTAAGCGGGACAGTTGTTAAATGAGTTTAACCCATCAGCCAGCTGGTCTTCCGGTCTCTGCTGCGCATGCACGGAGGCAGGGCCTTCCCCAATCTCAGCAGGTTCTACCCTCTGCAGATGCCTCTCCATGGCAGGAAAGCAGGAGAAAGCTAGCACGCGGTGTGGGGAGAAACTGCAAAGATCTGAGGAGGCATGGAAGGCAGGAGGCACTCAATCGGGG
>JANHZT010003624.1:29415-52591 GCA_032468215.1 Stegonotus admiraltiensis | reverse complement strand
AATCTCTCCCATTAGCAACCAAACACACACACACACATATATATACAGACAGACAGACAGACAGACAGACAGACAGATAATCTGAAATAGTTTCACATCTCATTTTCAAACAAAGAGATGAAGAAACAACAACAACAACAACAGTGAGTTGTTCTAATTTTAACCTACCAAAATTTGTAATAAAAATGAACAGAAAAACCTTAATTTCCCATAATCTTCACTACAATGAAGTTTCTAGTTGATATCTCCCAAAATACTGCAAAAGAGGGAGAAACTTAAGAATTGTATTTAGTTCTTGTCTCTACCTGCACAGTAAAGCTACCAATAGTAGTGGCTCGTTTAAATCGTCTTTCTTGTTGATGAGACATCATGAACAGTGGTGCCAAACGTTGCTCCATGAGTCTTGCAAAACTTTGGTTATTCACCCCCAGCAATGTAATGTCAACTCCCAGTAAAACTACAAAAATAGAAGGAAAATATATACTGCAGCAGTGAGTTAAAGATATATAAACATAAACGCTTAAAAAATGTTTTTCTTTCAACACTTTCAAGTGTTATGTGTCTGTTTTTTTATGTACAATATTCAATCCAGCATAGGGCCTGTACATGTGTACAAATACTGTGTGACCTTTAATTGGTCGTTAAAATATATCTTAATCCTACAACATATTTCTAAAATGTTTTTATTGAAAAATGGCTTGGAAGCACATTCCACAAATCCTATTGTGGACATTAGCTTATACCATTTTATAGCTGTTCTTATTATTATTGTCAGGGTTCCAAGTAACACCCCCAACGAAAGAAGACTCCAAGGCTAGAAGTTCCTCAAAGTTCCATTTTATTAGAGATGTCTTATTGGCACATCTGGGAAAACCTAAATCTGAAAGCTTCCAGGTTTTTCCCACCCAAAAGAAAGTCCAAGTCCCTGCCCTAGCACCCACATGTCCATCACATGGTCCAATCAATGCACCATCCCAACTGGAGATGCTTCCCAGTCACACCACTCCAGGTGCAGGACAGGATGTCCTTGACTCTCAGAGAAAAGAATATTATGGCTGATATCTCCCCAACGCCATACAATCCCCCCTCCTAGTTTCCCACAGCACTAAATGTGGCAGCCCTGAAGATCCAAAGTAAAATATGGCTTCCAGGACTTACAATTAGAAGCTTATATACTTTTTCACTTGTGCTCTAAACGGTTAAATAGTTGTTTTATTAGCATCGTTTTACTTTGATTATTGTTAAATATATGTTTTAAATATTGATTTCCATGTGGAGACCGCCCTTATAAATTATGAACAGATGACAGTTACAATAAAAAATGAATTGCCATGTTAAAACTGATCATAAAAATATGGACAAAATGTTCTCATGGGTAATCACAATTGTTAAAGGTCACCGTGAAATAACAAACAGTACCTGCACACATGTACATTTCCTATGCTATATCGAATATTGTACCATTAAAAAAAAAACCACACAACACTTGAAAGTGCCAAAAGAGGGAAAAAAAACCCAGAGAAATAGAGCTGTAGCTTATTTATTGAGAAATGGAGAACAGGGGTTCCATTAGATTTACACTGGGAATCACAGAAACACAAGAAATATTTGTCCCTCCAAGAAATGACTGGTTTCTACTTATGTTGCAGCCCAAACAAATAGGAAGTAATCAACTACATAACGAAGTATTTGTTTCAATTCAGGAGATAAATATTCTCTGTGGAAGTAATTTAAACCAAAGCACAGCTGTACAAAACCTGCAGATTTAGAAAGTTCCACATTTCTCCACAAAACTGCAACATGAATGAATTGTGCCGAAGCACAGTTACACTGCAGAAAAAAATATTGTTCCATATTCTTACTTTCTTAAGCAGAGAAAATATGCAACTTGCATAGTTAACCATCCACACTGAGAATGTTCATGTTTTCTTAATTACTGTGTTCTAGGATTTAGCAAAAACAAAACGGGGAAAAAATTGAACAAATCCCACTTGTATTTTTCCAAGAATGTGTCTTTTATTACTTTAGACAAAATGGATTTTCTCAGGAAATTAATCTCATTGGTAGAGTTGTTTGGTATGTAGGGGGCAGATTGTTGAAAAAGGAGAGCTAGCAGGGGAAAATCAACCCTTCTCATATGCATGCTGAGAGGAACAGTGTAAGTATGTTGCTATGAGACAGCCATATATATATATGGTCAATATGTATTTATAAATCAACACGTTGTATACTGTGTTATTTTTGTTAAGGTTCTGAAACCTTTAAACTTTGGGCATATTATTTTTGGATATGAAATTCATAGTTGTTTTTTCAAAGAACTAACTGAATAAGGCAATAATTTGCAGAAGTCTCAGACTATTTAATACTTTATGAAGTCACCAAAAAATGGCAGATATCACGCTCATTTTAACAATGTCAACCTCACAATGTCAAGGTTCTCTCATTAGGAAAATGCTGTCTTAAAAAAAATAACTCTTTACCTGTAATCACCCAGTAATCTCTAGTTGTTTCTGAAGTATCGAGATTTGGATATTCCAGTGCTTTAAAATAAAACAGGAAACAAAGCAATCAAATACTCAACTAGTTTCATAATTTCCAAATTGTCTTTTTTTCTTGTGCTGTGCCAAAAATTTATTCTGCAAAATCTCAGTTTTGTTTTCTTACCAGGAATCCCTGCATGTAAGTATTCCTTATTACTAAATGTCTCCAGAATAAGATCTGTAATAATAGATACTAAATACTAATATTTAGTAATAAGATTTATTACTAAATAAGCTCCAGAATCAGATCATCAAGCTCACATACAAAAGGAAAATCACACAGATCATCTATACTTTCCAAATACGTTTTATAAGGTTACATTATAAATTGTGCACCGGAGAAAAGATATGAGTTGGTGTTCTTTGGAAATCAAGCCCCGCATGTAATTTATTGCTATTCCTATCTGGCATATAAACTGAAGTCATAATTCCCTTCAGAATTTGCTAATCAGGTTTTGGGTAACTGTAAAAATAAAAGACAACTAAAATCTGATTATAGTGAAGGTGGGAAAAATCCATTTCAAAACCAGTTCAAAGGCTTACAAAATAGTTAGCTATCCTATTCATCCAGGTGGTAGGCAGAGACAATAGAAGTCAGAGAAAATCATGTCCAGAGGCCAATCAGGAAAATAGTTTCCTTCTCTCAGGTTGGCTTTCTTTTTAAAGGACTCTTTTGGAGTTGGAGTTTTCTCCTTCAAAAGCAACTGAAAGCAAGGAAGCAGGGAAAGTATATTTCCCCAAAACAGAAGCAACAGGGCTACATCTATACATTTAGGCACAAGTTAGGATTAGTAAAATTTGTGGTAGTACATGCATTGAGATCTTGTCTCTATGAAGTTGTGAGAGTTCCTGGAGCTGAGGGATCAATTAGTTCTTGAATTAATAGTGATTAAAATCAGCCTCTCGAGACAGCAATTGTTCATTTCTTCTTTTTTTCTCCCTTCCAATTTCTTCTAGGTCACTCACTGAGCTATTCTATACAAACAAACAAAAAAACCCTAAATAAATTCTTTCTTTTGAAAGAAGTATTTCTTTCTTCATAGTATGCCTTCTTTTTGCCAGGTCAAACTATTTAAGGAACAGGGCTGCCACAAGATTCTTCTCTGGAAAATGAGTGAACAAGTGGGTACTCTGGAGAAAAATGGCTGAGGATTTGTGAAAACAAGATTTGAAGATCCCCTTCTAGACTGCAATAAGGGGTCCCAAGGTACTACTTCATGTGCCTTCATGAACCCCATTAGTCATTTTAATATTCCAGATTGACAACTACAAATTATGTATACATGTTGAAGGTTATTTTACTCAAACTCCAGAATATATTTTTTTCACAATAGAGTTATTTATTTCTCCCATATAGTATTCCACCTTTTTTATATATAATTCAAGGTGGGAAACTTGATATTCCTGCCTATTTTCCAAACATGATTTGTAAATACCTCTTGAAAAGTCAAAAGTCATTATAAAACTAGTCAGAAGAATGCTCATACAGACCAGAATTCTCCCTTCCAGGCAGGCCTTCCAGAGAAGGTCTGTTAAAAGTCCTCCTCCTCGCAAGGTATATGAGGTACAGCCACTCTTTGTTTAGTGGTTACCTCATTTAACAACTGTTCTCAAATACAAAGGTAAATTAAAAATATATTTTCTGACCTTTGCACAACTTTAGGACCAAATTTTGTGTGCATAACTACCAAAACCTTCACTGTGAAATGTTAGCAAATTTAGGGAAGCACTGTATTGCACAGAAAAGCAGCTTCAGGAAGAAACAGTCTACTTAAGCAATCTCTATATACCCTGTGAGGGTATAAAAAAAAAAGGGGGGGGGAGAGAGAAAGGAAATATGTCAGACATAGGTCATTGTGGGAGACAATATTGAATGGGGCAGCAACAACCAGGGATCTTTACAGGATTTTTCTCTCTCCCTCATAGGTGTGTGTTCCCTTAGCAACTATTTTGCTTAATAATATTTTACTTTTGATTTAAGGAATGGATTGCAGTCACTAAACAAGGGGACAATATTTAGACTAAGCAACAGGCCTCCTCTGCAGCAGCTCCAGTTTCAAAACTCTTTCTGTATGAAGCTTCTTGTAGCACGCTGCTTGTCAATATTCTATTAAGAAATTAAAATGGTATTGTTCCTTTGATGAGCTTTCATCCCTGATTGACTGAATGAGAGCATCTTACCTTGGGGTATGATTTATTCTGTGGTTGCTCTAAGCCACAAAGAGCCCTTCAAGATTGGGGGCAGATTATAATACACAAACAACATGCAATAAGTAACTATTTTCCAAATTAGTACCACCCACATGTTTTGGCCAACTGGATTGGTTAAAGCTCATGTGCACAATCAACAGACCCATAACTGTATGTAACAATACATATCCATACAGATAATATGTCTAAAATAAATGCTAATTCATTCATTAATACATTAATGCAACATTAACAGCATTTTAATTTAAAAGACAGGTATACTGATGTGCCAACATTCACATATGTCATGTAAGAAGAAACATATTTTTCTGAGCAATCAATTATCAAACGTAAATTTCATTGCAGCAATTTTATTCTATTTATGACTTTTTAAATCATGTATGAAGGAGATTTTACAGCCTAAGGGGAAATGACAGTATGAAAATGCTCCGTGCCTTTACCAATAAATTAAAATTATGCAGTAGCAAATTAATAAGCTCTTTCTAGATTGATATTTACAGAAGAGAAATCATAAACCTTGTATGCTCTTCAGATTTATGAGACAACATAGCAAAAAAGCTAAAAAAAAAGTAATTATGTGAAAGAACAGGAGAGGACTGCAATATAATGAAAAGAAACATGAAAAGGTATTTCTGAAAAATTCTTCCTCAGTGCCAAGTTTAAGATAAAACCCCTCTTGGTGTATATAACGTTGAAAGAGTAAGAAAATTTTGTTCCATCAACAAATGAACAGAAATGGATCCAACTCGGAGTTTATTAGAATATACATATTGTCTTTTAAATCTATTGTTCAATGTTTATAAAAATTTGGTTGCTGGCAAAGTCACTGAACAATCATTTCATGAACTCATAACATACTTTGGAAACCAGCCTGGGGAACTGGTACTACTTAATTTTATTAAGCCCCTTCAGTATTTCTTTTCAGACATATTTTAAATAGAGGTTTTCCCCATATTCCCTTTTAAGGAAAGATGGTTGGCAAAGTAAACTACCATTTGTTATCTGAAGCAAACTAAATCAATGGTTCTTAAATACTAAATATTTCCAAATAGCCTATCAGTTATTAGTAAATATGTTCTTGAGCTGAACTCACAGTGACTTTTTGATTCTGTCCATGTCCATGTCCATGTCATGGCAGCATATGAAAATGAATTGCTCCTTTCCCCAGAATACCCTTTTAACAATCTAGCCTGCAACTCTACTATTTGTTGTTATTATTTGAGGGACAAATGAAGTCCTACCCTCTTTAGCTTTATGGGATTAGCCAAGACCAGCAAGGGATTATCAACTCCTGAAACCTCATTTAATATGAATGATTACCAAATATTAGGGCAATGTGAAGAACATGGATATTTGATCCAGGATGAATGACAGTTATCTTTTGGGCCAACTTGAGATAGATGCCTTGGTAAATTTTCTACAAGTTGATTACAACAGGGGTCCCTTTTTTGATTCCATGGATGGGTGGCAGTGTGCACAACCTAATTCCCACGCATTAATAAATGAAGTTTTACATCCTTGCCCACCATTTTGGTGGCTCGGTTCCCAATCAGGATCCCTGGATTACAGTAACAGTTCTAAAGAGAGGGTTTTGAAACTTTAATTTTACCTTTTTATTATTGTTGTTGTTGTTAACTATTTGGTCATTAATATAGTATATGGATGACAGGCTAATAACTTGCAAATAGATTTAGCAGTTTAAAAATTTGGGGGGGGGATGTTTCACAAGGGGTGAGAAACTAATATTGTTGTAATATATTAATCTGTATTCAACTAGGGAGGATAATATGTATATATGGGTTCGGGGTTTTTTCCAATGCATTTTAATGTTTTGTTTGTTTTGTGTTTTCTTTCTTTTTTTTTTGAAATAAACTTTTGAAGTTTTTTGAATTTGTATTTTAACTTTTTTTAAAATAAAATAAAAATAGAACAATAAAATAGGGAGTAATATAAAGACTTACCTTCAGCAATAGTTAATGGTGGGAAAGTAAGATAGAATCCCACCAGTTCTGCTGAAAGCTGATTAAGAAGGTTGCTTGAAACTGTGCCATTTAAGACTGTACTTTCATTTCTCACGACATAAAACAGAGTGACAGCCTGAGACACATTTGATGTGTTCAGGATCTGAAAAAAATAAAACAATTGCAATAGGGAGAGAGTGGATAAATTCATTTTGATTTATTGCTCTTTCCATGTATTATTATATTAGTGCAAAGATCAAGGGTAAATGTTAATCATGCTATTACTGTAAAAGACACATGCGCCCATGTATTTTCACTCTTTAGATAGACAATCCAACCAACCCAACAGGCAGTAGAAAAGAATATTTCTATTTCACAAACAAAAACTCATCTTGGAAGCACATTTTTTATATCTATAATGATGGGCCATTTGGATGTATCCTTAATGATGGGACATTTGCCTGTATATATGAAAGAAAATGGTAACATTTCTGTTGTTATGTTTGATTCTGCTCCATTTTTAAATTTTAAGAGCTGAGCATTCAAAACGTTCAAATCTCATTTGTTCTTATAGCTTTTCCCACCCATCTAATCTGCAGGGCCATCAACTATACAAATTATAACCAATTTTATACTATGGAAACTAGAATTGGGGGGAAATGGGAGAGGGAACAAGCAGGAGAAGTAAAAATGGCATGTTCCATGCACAGGGGAGACAATATTTCATTCAGGTTTCTTCCATTAAAACAAATAGGGAGTGGAGGAAGTTCAAATGGGAAATGTGTCTTGTCTTCATGGTAATGCCATTTTCAACAGAGTAATGTTATGCCCACAAAGTTTACCACATGCTTTCAATGCATATTATGCAAGTCTAATTGCACAGACCTGCAGCAAACATCTGGGGCAGACAAGACTGCCATCCTTTCTTGATGCTCAAAGAAGAAGCAAAAGAGCACACATAACTCTTCCTCATCTCTATTAGTTTAAAAAGAGCCCCCAAAAATATGCTGTGCATCATGCATGAATTGAAGGAACCAAACAAATTCTTGCTTACAGGCACATTCTAAATGTAAGAAAACTCAAACAGATTTAATACAATGAGATAAAGATCTCATCTATGATAGGAAGATGGTATTACAAGATTCTGTACTGATGAAGGACAAAAATATCATAAGGGAGGGAATATACAGGTATCAGGTCCAATCACTCCTATCACTCTTGTTCATTGTTGGCTTCTTATTCTTTGTTCTATCTGCTTTGAGGGTATATTGTTCTAAGAACCATTAAATTATATTTTAAAAGGAACAAATTTATATGATACTAAAAGATGTTAAAAGTTCAAATAATAAATAATGATAATAATATAGATCAGTTGGTTCATATAAAAATTATTCAAATGCCAAATAAATTATTTCTTGTTCTGAATTCAGGATTTTTTTTCATAAAGCAATTCCTGTATATGATTCATACTCTTTCTACACAAAGTAAACAGTTCACTTCTGCCAGTCAAGCTTATCAAGCCAAATTTTTGACACTTCTTTCCTTTGGCATGTCCCTGTGGATTTCTGGCATGTCTAGTCAACTAGAAAGGATCCTATCAAACTTTATTTTGATTTTTACCACTCAGTATATAGAATATGACTCCATATCTGGAAGTGAGTATATAATTAACTGAATGTAAAACTTGGAAAAAATGTTTGAAATGATTATTGAATTCTGCCATTGCTCCATTTAGTAACACATATTGCTGTAAGATTCCTTCATCAATCAGAAGGTGGTTTTAGGGGGGGAAATTATGATGGTACATATCTTTTAGTTAGTTATAGTTTTGAAAAGATTCCAATATCCATAAAATAAAAGTAACTGGTTTAGTTTTACAGCATCTGAGAAATGCAGCCAGTAAGTTTAGCACTATATTCTTAAATAATATTTCAATAATAACTACAAATAAGGGGCTAAGATCCATTATTCATACAGTTTAACTGTTTTTAAATGTGGAACCGGACTGTATTCACTTTAATTAGTGCCCTCTGCTTTGTGAACTGGCCAGTTAACACAATTCAATTGGTTTTGCAGATACTGAACAGGATTTTAGTCCTCATGTTCTATTTGTAATTTTATAGGGAGACCAGTTTGAGATGAATCCTGTCATTGCTAATTACTGTGCATGGGAGTCCTACAACTGCTAGCTAACTTATTCATTCATTCATATCCTTCCATTTATGACTGTATGACTGTAACTTTGTTGCTTGTATCCTTACGATTTATATTGATATTGACTGTTTCCTGATTGCTTGTTTGTACCCTATGACTATCATTATGTGTTGTACCTTATGATTCTTGATGAAGGTGTCTTTTATGCACACTGAGAGCATATGCACCAAGACAAATTCCTTGTGTGGCAATCACACTTGGCCAATAAAAAATTCTATTCTATTCTATTCTAAAATATTTATATAGCCACCCATATTGTAGAACACAATCCTGGGAGGCTAAAATAAACACGAACAAAAGAAAACCAAGAAAAACCAGGCATCCAATCCATCATCAACACTCATTCATGCAATCTGCTTAGCAGATAAATAATTGCAGAGAGGATAAATAAATTTCTGCATTTCTGAATCTTTTTTTAATACAAAGTCCAGCTCAAAATCTCAAATTCTGTTTGTCAGAGCAGACCCACACAGTATTCCTTGATATCCACCAACAGTGGATCTCTTGGCTCCAAAGAAAGTGGCATATTGAACGGAAAAGTGTGAGAGATGTATAGAAATCAAATACAATGTTGTAAGAATAGCTGCCCTTGTATATGTTTATATAAACATGGAAGTAAGATTCCATACATATATGCAATGGTTAAGGTGTTAGACAAGGAATAGGGAGACCTAGAGTCTAGTCCACTCTCAATCATGAAATCTCACTGGGGTAACTTTGGGCTGGTCATACTCTCTCGAACCAAAATAGGAAGAAAGAACATTATGGATACTGCTTTGAGCTCCTGTACAAAAAAAGAGAGGGCAGGATATAAACCTATTAAATAAAGGAATATTGATAATAAATGGATGATAATAAAATAAATGAATAATACATTACAAGTGTCATCATATGAATCATGAATTTTCTCTTAATAAATGGTAATAATAAAATATATTTATATTGGCCTTCCAATTATACTGATAACAATATGATAAAAATAAGACCTGCAAAGAATCTTCACCTGTTTTATGTAGTAATAATTTGATAAAGTTAAGAATTTTTACCTGAACATTTAATTTGCTAGTGGTATTCAAGATCTTCCTCTCAGCATCTTGAAATGCCCTCTGCAATCTTTGTTCCATTGTCTGAACAAATCTGCATGACTGTATGTTGTCTGATTCATCCACAAACTGTAATTCTAGATGAACAACAGCCATTGCATTTAGTGAATATATATTTTCTGCCTTGTTAAAACTTGCAACTCTACACATATCTTGAAGAACAAAGTCTCTTCAAGTCAAACTTACTGTCAAGCTTCCAAGTAATATGTCTCCTGAAATAATGTCCAAGGCATCCATTTTCTATTAAAGCCTTTTTATTAGGATGACTTTATCCTGATGACTTCATCAACACGATCAGGTAGTCTTCTTGCAACAGTACTAAAGTGGTTGGTCATTTCTTTCTTCTAGGATGATTTTTACTGCCCTACCTAGCCTGATATTTCATGGAGCTCTCCCAGCTATACTTAGCTTCAAGGTCAGCCACATTCACACTAATCAAGATTAAGCCCACTGAATTCAAAACTTACTTCTAAATAAACGGAACAAAATTCACAGCACAAGATTTCATACTATGGCATTAAAACGGATCATTAAATATATAGTACAAGTATATCTTGCTTAAGAACCATTTGTTCAGTGACTGTTTGAAATTATGGCAGTGCTGAATAAATGTTACTTTTGGCCAGTCCTCAAACTCCTGGCCATGGCAGCACCCCCCACAATCACATGATCATGGTCCACGTACTCAGGTACCCAGTTTGTGATTACAAAGTCACAGGAAGCTATGTCACATAATCACTATTTGCAAACTTCCCTGCTGGCTCTCCACAAGCAAAGTCAATGGGGAAGCCAGCAGAGAAGGTCACAAGTTCCTCTCACGTTTTGTCCAGCCTGCAGTACTCCCCATCAGCCCACAGCCTCTGCCAGTCCTCCTTCAGTCTCTCCTGACTTGCACACAGCCTATGCCAGCCCTCTCACAACTTGCATGCAACCTCTGCCAGCCATCCCCCACAGCACCTCCACGCTCCTTACCTGAGACTCCTGCCTCTCCCTGCTTAATGGCTTGTATGCCTTGAAGTTACAACAGCAACCAGGGCTGCCTGGGATTGCTGTCACTATGTGATGTCGTCATGTAACATCACACTTTATAACCACATCTCTTAGCGATGGCAATTCCACTCCCAATGGTGGTCATAACCTGAGGACTAGCTTAGTAATGCTAGTAGTATGAAGCATTATGTTTCTATTTCAAGTAAATCAATTCCAATCCAACTAATTATGATAGATACAATCAGTACTGTTGTTTGGATTTTTTCCCTCCTTCCTCTTTAACTCTTTTGCTTTCTGTGTCATGTTTTTAGATGATAAATGTAGAAAAGACACTTTTAATAGTGGTATTTGTTAACCATTCTGTGAACCTTTTTGAAGAGTGTTAAAAGCTTTTTTAAAGAGCAGGAAAATAGTGTGATACAGTTAAAGGATTAACAAAAATCAAATGTTGTTGTAACACATATAAAAAGTGTGCTTTGTTGCTTCAGACCTTGTAGTTGAACAAATTGAAGCAATTCTATTAGCTAAATCATTGTTACAATTAAAATAGCTAATTTTATCCAATTAAATGCCACTCTCTTAATTTTCAAGGGGCAGATTGACCCAATTGTTCTCAAATACTATCTGACAGAAGGACAAGCCTTAAACAGGGAAAGGAAGAATACCCACTTCTAATACATTTTGATTACTGGAGCACAGTGTCTTTGGGGCCAAGTTTAGTTCCCCACTCCAATTTAGAAGAACCTTAGGTGTACAAAGATCTTTTTACTTCCTGTTCTAACACTAAAATTTGTAGCTGTACTAACAGATATAACCCTATTACCTCTGAGATTGTACATTAGAGAAAATTTACCTGTTTTCAGCTGAAAATGATAAGCTGGCAATGGGTTCCATGGCAAGGCTAAGGCAGCAACAGAATGAAGATTTGGCACATGTTTCCTAATATCTAAAGTGGCATTAGTAACACCATAAGCAATTAGCATTTCAATAACCACAGCAGGTATGAAAACGAGTCTGTCCTGAGTAACATAGTAACCAATTGTCACATTGTTTGATTGCTCCAGAATTTCTATCTGAAAAATAAAAAAGATAAATAGGCATTTCATATTCCTCACAATTAAAGAGTTTTGATTACAGTTTAGGAGAACTGTATGACTCTTCTGTTCAAGGAACTAAAAAGATTAAACTGTTAATCTGAAAGAAATGATCAAGACAAAATTGCCCTTTCAATAAAATTATAAATAATTAAAAATATTTTGTTAGATTAACAGACTCACTGAAGAATGAGCATAAAGTGAAAAGCACTTGGCCTTAGGTGACCTGCCTTACTTCAAATGGATTATTCTCTTTGTTGACTAATTTAGTACTCATAAGTCTTATATTACTTTACTAAACTCTACATCAGTTACGGTGTCTTGAAAAAATGCAAGTTGTTATAGGAAAATACATATGATAAATTTCTTGGTTCTATGTTATACTATAGGCAAATATCAATTAAGAGCTTGCCTTACAAGACACTGGAACATTGGAATGGAATGCTAACTATGCATTTTACAAATCCATACAGACCATTATTCTTTTGGAATAAAGAAAAAACAGCAATGGAAGGGATACTAAAGTTGTAAAAACCAAAATATTATGCAAGCCGGAGAACATCTTAATGATAGTAATAGCTCTCTATTGTATCTCCTTAAATATTCTGGAAGTAAATTTGGTATGCTGTTCCCTTTTTTCAGATAGATCTATTGGCTCTCCTACAAATTAACTGACCTTAACTGAATAACAGGGTTAGAAGGAACCTTAGAGGTTTTCTAGTCCAACTCCATGTTAAAGCAGGAGACCCTACACCATTTCAGACAAATAACTGCCCAATCTCTTCTTAAGAGTGTCCACTGATGGCGCAATCACAACTTTTGAAGGCAAGCCATTCCACTGGTTAATTGTAATGAGTTGCATGTTCCATTCCGGACACTGCATTTTCAACCAGAGATTGCTCGTTGCAAAACGCCCAGATTTTTCAATCTTAATGATCAAAGCTCCTTCTCTGCTCTGCCTAAAATCAAGGAAATATTCTAAAAGAAACTGGTAAATAAAAATAGTTTGCTTTCATGTTTGTAATTTGCAACAATTCTGCCAATTCTATACATTTTCACAAAGATGTTAAAAAGAACCCTTAGCTTATGTCCTTAATCTGATTGTAAAACAGACACCAAACTTGCTTACTTGTGCATTGACATTTTGATTGAAAGCTTGACGCAATGCCAGGGTGAGACCTTTAGTGACATTTTGTTTCAAGGAGCCACTCAGCAGCAGTCTTCTTGTATTCAGAAGCAATACTAGAATGTAAAAATGCATATTTATTTACAAGTATCCTTTGTTCACTTTCTCTCTATTTTTTTCCAAATCACAAGGCCTGGCCATATAATTTATAAACAAACTGAATTCTGCAAGGGAATTTACATTCAGTACTGAAAACTTGAACTCAAGTAAAGATTATTATTTACAATCAAAGACCATTAATTTTTAATCTTTAAAAACAAAAGCAACTATGTCATCATAATTATAATTAAATAATTAGAAATCCTTATCGATAAAACGTTTCTTAGAGCAATAACTCTGCCCTAGAAGAGTCTGCAGCTTCTCATGAAGTTTCCTAATTTGCTACTTGATGACAAAGTCTTCTCTCCTTATTTTGGCCCTTTAATAAAATTGGCTTTTATATGTGATTCCAATTTTGTCATTGCTCTGGATCCATTTCATCAAATGCTCTCATGAATAGCATATCTGGTGGTGTGACCTCAGAACAACCTCTCCTATCTTGGAACTCTCCAAATGTACTGCAACTCTCAGAAATCTAGGAGCCAGCTTGAGAAAGACTGCCTTGGAGGAAGAAGAGGACAATACAGGGGAATTAAGCAGATCTTGATATTGCCAGCACCTTAGAAAATGCCATTTGTGGAATCCGGAGGTTCAGGAAATCAATGTTCCCTAGCTGGTCCCATCCTTTATCTCCAGGCATAGATTATCCACAGGAACAGAGGTAATAGTATGTTCAAACAGAAGCCTAGAATCAAAGACACAATTTCCCATCTAGAAACACAATGTTCCCAATTCCCAAATCCTACCCATAATCATGGGAAGGCATGCTTCTCATACAGTTCAAATTAGGATCTTCCTAATAAGCTTATACATTAGGAAGGTATAAAACTTCTGGCAAGATCAGAACCAAACAGACTAAAGTTAAGAGGACAGATGAAGACTACTCCTTGAAGAAGGAGATCTCAAGCCACCAGCAATACATGGGTGGAGAAATAATAAATATTGAATTTATTAACAATAGGGTTTATATTTTATACTGAGCAATTGCTGAAACCCATTCTTAACTGCTTCTATAATTCTTGTAATACCTTACTTATTAAAGACCTGTGTCTTTGAATCATTATCAATATGATTCCATATCTAGTGTCAGCTAAAAGAAAGTTGATGGTTGGAATGAGGCAGTAACATCAGCTATAAAGATCTTAAGCTTGATGAACAAACCAGCACACTATCCCATGTATGTTTGTAAAATCTTTGCTGGACAGTTCCCTTTCTATCTTATACAATTGGGAAACATGTAGCATCATGTGGAGTGCAAAACTGCTAAAACCTGAAAGGAGTTTCCTGCTATTTCGAGGTGAGAAAGAAAAGAAAATTGTAAGGGAATCTTTATAACAAGAATATCAGAATTAGAAAAAGATCTCCCCAAATCTAGCCCTTCCTATGTGTATAATGTGGATTTATCCTATCTGAAGTCCTTGGCGTCAAGCTTTGTCCCTTAACCATCAAATAGTGCCCATCTATGTAATACACCAAGATTCTCAATCTACTGGACCAGAAGTCCCCAAAACCCAGTTCATGGACCAGCACTAGTCCGCAGCATACCAGAACTGGTGCGTGCAAACAAGCAAAGCCCCATCCATGAGATGCCGGCAGCCCGTAAAACCATGACTCCTCTGGTCCATGGAAAAAACTCTCTCCAAGGAACCAGTCCCTGGTGCCCAAAAGGTTGGGGGCCACTGTACTAGATAACTCTTGGCCTTGAAATTAAGCAGACTTTTCAGCCATTCAGCATTAATGGAAGCACCACTAGTTTTAGAACAGTGCTATAAGAACTTTGAGCTATGCTGTGTAAAAAAAAGATTTAAAAAATACTATCTAGCCACCTAGCTATCCTTTTCACTTACTATGCTAATTTAAAAAAACCCTGAAATTAATTATACTTTCATAATCAAAATCAATATCTAGCATCCAAATCTACACATATTCATACCTGTCTTAACAAGCAGGTTTCTGGACAGCTGGCATTCCAGAGGGAGAACTGTTGTCACATTAACAAAAGCTGATTCAGTAGCAGCAACAGAAGCATTTTCAGCAGATGTAGGGAGAAGTCTAGATGTTTTCGCTGATGCTGTAATAGATGTCAAAGCTGCTGTCATTGTTAATGGGTATGCAGTTGATGTTTTACTGATGTCTGGGCTTGTGGATTTCTTGGTGTCAAGTAATGTTTCAGTTTGTCTTGGTGCATGTGTTGTGGGCACTGAAGCTGTACTAAATTTCTCAATTGGGGATGAACTAGTGATATATTCAGGTATTACAGAACCATCCCTTGATACAACTGGAAAATTTGCATGTATTACTAATGGGCTTAAAGTTGGTGCCATTTTTGTGACAGTGTTATTTTTTGCTAATGTTGACTTTAACGTGCTTAATGCCATCACAGATGGTGAATTGTCAGTACTCAGTGAGAACAAGGATGAAGTCAGCATTGGTGATGTTGGAGCTGATTTTCCTGTAACTGGTGTTGCTTCTGAAGTTGCTAGAGATGATAATACACCAGGAGACACAGACGGTAACACTGTAATGACAGAATGAGTAAAGTTGGTTGTTGGCAACAAAGAAGTTAGTTGCGTTTGTGATGCATGGGTAGAAGTTATGATAGCTGCAAAAGTGGTATGTGTTTGCAATGGAGTGATTGTGGTGATCTCATTAGGTATTTTAACTGTACCTTGGGCATTATTTTTATTATTTGTGTGCAACATTCTAGTAGCTAATACTGTAGATGGTTGGCTCAATTGATTATGTGTTTTTGAATTAAAGTTATTTACAAAATCTGTTGTTTTTCTTACAATCGAATATTCTTCAGTAACATTTAATGTTGGCACTGAGCTTACAATTGATTTAGGGGGAGCTTTTTTATTACTAATTGTACCAACTTCATTATTTACTGGAAGTGTTAATTTAGTAATGAACTGAGAAGCTGCTGAAAATGGAAGTGAGGTGTAAAACATGTTTGTAGAGGCAAACAACTTTTCAGAGTTACTTGTCTGGGGTTTGGTTGTCATGTGCAATTTGTCAGTAGACAGCCATGAATGAGAATGTGTTGACAAAGTTGTAGAAAATGTATCCAGATTAGATGTTTGAGTGTTAGTAGCTGTGAAATCTTTAGATGTAGAATAGGACTGCTTTTGATAACCTGAAGTGAAATTAGTATTCCCAATTGTGAATTTTTTCAGAAAACTTTGAGATGCATATATTTTTCGTTCTGATTGTAATAATGGCATTTCTGTGATCTGTGAAAAGGTACTTTGGTTTTGAAAAGAAGGTGAATATGATGTTTCTATGGAAGATAATGGTATGTTAAATTCCGAGAAACCTTTAGACTTCATTTTAGTGAAAGGTACAATTGAAACTTGCTGAGCAGATGTTACAGTTATATTAATGGATGCTATTGAAGAACTGGAAGGTTTGTTCTTTACATAACTTGTTGATTGTTTCCAGGCAGGAATCTTTGAATATGTTCTTTCTAAAGCTGTGTGACTTGCAATATCTTTTGTGGTTAGGAATATCTGGGTTGTCTTCTTTCCTGAAGATGCACTGCCATCAGTAGTGGACTGCCAATCTCTATTGCCCCAGTGAGGAACTAAAGCTTTATTTAACATATCTAACTTGCTTTCTGAAGTGGCATCAGTAAGGCCCATGGAAAATGTTGCTGGGGTTCTCAAATGATCGTCTGATGAAATAACTGAGACCAAATCATATACATCTGAAGTTGTCATAGCAGTTTTGTAAGTTGGGTCAGCCATATGTGAATGTTCATCAGCAGAATTATTTAAAAGTGGCTGAGATAAATGTTTTGAATATGAGCCTAAAGTTGTGAATACTATTGAATTTTTCTCTTCTTTTGTTAAACTAAGATTTGGGTTTTGTTCTTTAGATTCTATTGGCTTTAGCTTCACAGAATCATTAACTGGCGTTATAGACATGACAGTAGAACGAGATTTCAGAAGCTCTCTAAAAGAAGTTGGCAAAGAAACTGGAAAAGTTGTAAAGGTTGTTCTTTCTTGTGACAAAACATTCGGAAGCATTTCTTGCCAAGATGCTTGTTTGCTGACCGGAATTGTTAAAGGAAACTTTGTGGATGGTGTCTCCCAAAACCAGTATGGAGGGATATTATTTGCACCAAGAACTGTGAACACTGTAGAATCCTTTGTGGAAGACTGTTGTTGCAATAATTTCTCCACAGAAAAATTATGAGGCCATATAGTAGCTTCATAATTTCTATCAGGAGTATCTTTTTTAAAAACCCAGGTTAATTCTATGATGTGAGAATTTTTTAAGTTAGTCTCTAAAACAAAGTTAGGATTTGAGGTTGAAACAGTAGAATGAGCTGCAATGTAGGATGGCCAATTTGTCCTCATAATTAAGGAAGGAACCTCATCTGTTGAATAGGAGGTGGGAACAGTTGCCAATGTTGGTATTTGACCTATTGCATTATCTTTTATTGTTTCTGAATTAACTACAGTTTGCACTGTTGAGGAAGACGTATTAGTCAAATGAGAAAGCCTTTGACTTTCAGGAGATATTAATGCTCTTTCTCCTGTAGATTTTGATATTATCATAGAGGACAGACCAGTAATGGTTTCTGATAATGAAGACAGAGCACCTGAGGTATGTAGAGCTGATGTAAAAATCCATGGAATTGTTTTCCTGCTTTTAAGAATTGGGTATGATGTGGTTACAAACATGCTGCTTTTTTTCAGAGAAGATGTGATATCCATTGGTTTACTTGTGAATGGTGGGGCAAAAGATGCTTTATGAATTAATTCAGAAAAAGAATTATTTTTTCTAAAACTCAGTGCAGCTTTCTGAGTAGGTAGTACATCAAAAACCTCACTGGGTATTAATGCACGGAAAGCAAATGGATGCCATTTCCTATCTCTTGGATATATATATGTCTTGGCTTTTTCTATGAGATGCTTATTAATCAATTCAAAATTATAACTAGAGGAAGAGGTAGCAACCCAAGATTCATTGCCAACCTTTCTGGATAACACATATTTTGTTGTGCTCAGTGAATTACCTGATTTTTTATTTGAGTTAGATTTAGCTGTGTTTGTGCTGAGTAAATGTTTCACATTTATGGACGAGGGCATTTTGGTAGATGACACAGACGACTTGGAAATGACAATGATAGGTGTATCCTTCATCAAAGACAAAGGGGATGATAATGGAAAGTTTGGAAATATGTTTGATCTTAATTTGATTTCACTTGAAATGGACGATGTTGTACATGGAATTATCTGAAATGACAAAGTAGTAGCTGGATGTGTCACTGATGATGATGTAGACAATGCAGGGGGCACACTAATTTGAGGCAAACCTGATACAACAGTCATTTCATCAGCTTCCTGAGGCTTCGTTGGTGATTCAGTTGATACCTCAGAAGGTTCCTGCGATGCACTGTTGCCACTGCCTTGATAGAGCGTTGGTAAAAGCCTAGTTTGGTCCATAGTTCTGGTTCGAGTTCCTGCTAATGTACTTTTTATTATCTGAAGCAAATTAGCATTCTCCAAGGCTTGCCTCATTGAAATATCACCCACTGAGGAAGACTCAAGTTCTTTAGAAGGCCATGTTGGTGATAATACAGCTCTCCAGTTAGTAAAAGGTTCTGAAGAGGGAGCAACATTTATCCGTTGTTGCTCAGCACCTGAAAGATAACACATTTGTAATGAAAACCTACCAAACTTCTATTAAAACAGAACACATTAATTTGAATTTCTTTAGAACGGGATTGCACCCATCTCCAGCTCTCTTTCAGATAGAACAGTTAATTTGAGATTACATGGGAGCACAGACTGGTCAAGGATGGATTATACTGGCATAAAAATCCAGTTTCCTGGATTAATCAGCATCTAGTCATGTCACAAATAGAACATAGTTGTGTTCTGACCCAGCCTTAGCAAGTACGTAGTGATAAGACATTTACTCATGAGTAAAACAAGCCCATTTTTATAACAGGGCAGTAACAGTCTTTTATTTACATAGAAAAAAAAATCAAACGTAATTAGTCCCAATACACCTGAGTTTAGCCAAGAAATCCAAATTGCTTGCTGTGTACTAGAAATGAACGGATGTCTGTGACAACCACCCACATTCCCAAACCCCTCTTATTTATTTCCCAGCCAGGGAAGGGCTGCCTGTCGTCTGTGTCTGCCTCTCCCTGAATGCCAGCTTATTGTTTTTCTTTGCTCTCCTCTGTTTTCCTCTCTGGGCATACGCGCATCTAGGATGGGCCCCATCTGTTCCTCCCCCTCAGGCCCCGAAGACAGATGCTTCTCCACCTGGGGGAGGACAGAAGGCCTCGGCTCTGCCTCTGCCCCTGTTGCTGTTTCCTTATCAGAGCCTTCCAAAGGCTCCGAAGCTGGCCCAGGCTCTCCCTCCACCTCCTCCTCGTCTGACTCTGCAGCTAGCTGGCAGCTGACGGGCCACAACAAGTTAGAAACAAGAGGCTCAAAGAATATCCGCAAGAGGTAAATAAAATGATATGGTAAATAGTCCTATTCCTCAGGGAAAACAGATTCTCCTCATAGATTAGAGAAAGCTCCTGGGATAAATAATAATAATGACGTTCTGGACAACAGTTTCATTGATACTGGTAAATGTACAAAAAGGTAAAATGTATGATAGCAAAGATAAATTACAGGTGAATATAAGTGCAGTTAACATACCTAAAAGGCCTATGACTGCCAACGCTGTTAACAGTTACATAAACTACAAAGACTTGACCAGGATGCACTTGAAAAATTCCCAATGTTGTTATCAACTACAATATGCCAACATATTAAGAAAGTTGGAGTCAGAAGCCAAACAAATGAAAGAAATGCTGACAAGTATATATTGGTGACTTGGCAATCAATGCTGCATAGGAATATTGTCAGCCTTGGCTGGGTTCCTTCACAGAGCAGCTGTAGGTGTTACCTTGCCAGCAGTAATTATGTATATAATTACATGCAGGAAAAGAAAGCAAGAAAATATAGGAAACAAAATGAGAGAAAGGAGAATAAAGGTTAAACTGTCCCAATAATTCTGTGTATATGTAGATATGTAAGGGCACATATATACATATGTACACAGAAACATACATGCATACTCACACGAACACAAAAATGCAAAACTGGGGCAGTCATTTTCAATTACAATAAGTAATTGTACTTTATTGTATATCAGCAATGGTTAGACAAAATTGTACTCATACCTGCACATACCATTTTTAATATGAAAATCAACAAAGATAATCATAATATAGTTGATATGACGTTAATTCAGTTTTTCAGAAATACTTTAAAAATGTGATATACTGTTCCTTCAATACTTTATGTCAAAAGTCCTTAGCCCATACAGTCTTCACTTATTCTTCTTCGGTTTCAAATTTCAATAAAAGTTTATACATTTTAGTAATCATATGTTCAACATTTGTACATAGTTCAACTTCACACTCTGTCTTCTAGTGCTAAATTTAAAAATGTTCTATTATCTTCCTTAAATTTTGCTCCTAGTTGTATATTTGAAAACCACTGTTTGAATCTCAGATTTTGCGCTTCTAGTTCTAATTGTCTTTTTTCTTGGTAGAAAACCCACTCTTTCATCCAGACTAAGCAGCAGACTGCAAAGTGCAATTTCATCTTCTCATCGTTCCCACCACCCACCTCCTTCCACTTATGACTGTATAACTACAACTTTGTTGCTTGGATCCTTACAATTTATATTGATATTGTTTCCTGATTGCTTATTGGTACCCTATGACTATCATTAAGTGTTGTACCTTATGATTCTTGATGAACGTATCTTTTCTTTTATGTACACTGAAAGCATATGCACCAAGACAAATTCTTTGTGTGTCCAATCACACTTGGCCAATAAAAAATTCTATTCTATATCAGGTTCAGGTAGTCAATGCTCAGCATTACTTCACGTCTTGAATTATTTTATATTTAATTCTTGGTTTTTCCCTTGCCCTACAAACTTAGAGATATATTTCTGTCTTTGTTTAAATAGTACATCAATTGTCAAAAATGATATTGTTTGAAACAAAATTTTATTGATGGCACAGCATTCATTTTTATCAAAGAAATTGTCCCCAGCAATGAAAATTGGAGTTTTTCCCACCTTAACATTCCTTCTTAATTTCATTCCATATCTTAACATAGTTATTATGGTATAACATAAAATTCATATTAGTCATGATGATATCCAATTATTTTACTTTTTCTCAATTTTAAAACTATTTTGTCTATCAATTTCTTTTGCTCTTTGATGTTAACAAATTAAATTTGTACAACATCAGTTGCCCTTGTTATCAGAAAGGAGAAGTGAAATAGAAGTTAAAAATGAATTATGCAAAAGAAAAATAACTGCAAATAAACCAGGGAAATGATTGGCATATAAATTGAGGAAAGAAGAACAGACAAAATAATATTAAAAGTACAAGATGGGAATACCATAACAGCTGATAATTTAAAGACGAAAAAAAAATTCCTCAACATTAATCTAAATTATACAAAGGAGAAAAAAAATTCCCTGGCAAAGACTGATGAATATTTAAAAAACAAAATTCACTAAAGATCACAGGAAAACATAAACAATTAATGAATAACAATAAGGAAAATTTGTAAAAAAAAGTCAAAATAGGGTCAAAATAAGACCAGATGGTCTTATTATAATTATTTTGAAGATGACCCACTACAACCTTTGCAACATATGATGAACTCCATTTAAGACAGTTGGACAGAGGCCAAAGTTGTATTAATACCTAAGAAAATCAGATTTGATCTCATCAAAAAATTACCACCCAATATCATTACTGAATAGTAATTATAAATTATTTACAATGATTTTAGCTGAGAGAATGAAAATAATTTGCAGGGCTATTCATGGAAATCTGTGTGAGTTTTTATGCAAAAGACAGTTGAAGGACAATATTAGAAATGTATTGGATATTTTGGGATACTTGGAGTAACATAATGAAAAACAAGCAGTATTGATTTTTCTTGATGCAGAAAAGGCCATTGACAATTTAACAGGACTTTCTTGTTTAAATTTTTTGGAAGATATGGGTTTTTGAGAATTTTATCAATGTGTAAAACTGACCTATACTTCACCAAAAGTACCAATAATTGTGAATGGTGAATAAACAAAAGCTTATAAGATTCAGAATGGGAGTAGACAAGTATGCTCCTTGTCACCATTGCTATTTATTTTAGTTTTAGAAGTATTCAATAGAGATATAAAATGAGATTAGAGAATTTCTGGAGTGAAAATTAAAGAGTAATTTATACATTACAAGAGTTTGCTGATAATCTTGGAAGATTCCTTAGAAGGAATATTAATGGAAAAACTGAAGGACTTAGGCATATTAGGCATAAAGCTGGCTTTAATAAATAAAATAAGAAGGTATTAACATAAATATGAACATCAATCCAGAAATATTTTCTATGTGCAGATAAGGCAGGCTGGATTTCTACCAGGGCTGGGAAGAATGGAATGTTGACAGCAGCAAGACTATTGTATGCACAAAAATAGAAGGACACTTTGATTCCTACTATGGGCGAATGGTTGCAGAAGTTGATGGAGTTGGCTGAAATGGCAGAATTGACTACTTTGATTAAAGAAAAGAAGATAAGTACTTTTGTTTCCATATGGAGACCTCTTCTGAGCTTCGAACTTGAAGTAGAAAAGAATGAAACTTTTATTTTGGGTTTTACCAAGTAGATTGATAGATCTTTACAGAAATGGCTTGTTCATATTATTATGAAAAGTTGTGATTTGATGTTAATGC
>JANHZT010003623.1:88758-99696 GCA_032468215.1 Stegonotus admiraltiensis | reverse complement strand
GTTCAGTTGACTGAGTTTCATGTTTAATGAATAAAGTTAATAATAATAATAATAATAATAATAATAATAATAATAATTATTATTATTATTATTCAGGCAGAGTTGGAAGAAGATTTTGCAACTGACAACCCAACAGGAGCCTTTCTGACCTCCACTACATCCCTGAGTGCCCTCTATGACCCCCATGACATCTCTCTGCACCCCTATGCATTCTGCTTGACTTGCATCACATCTCTGTGTGCCTTTCCCTACTGATGCCATCTCTCCCGCACAATCCTACCACCTGCCCCCACCCGTGCTGCAGTCCCATGCACCTTCCTGACTGTAGTGCAGCACTTCGCACATACCATTCCCAACTTGGGCTGCACCCGCAGTATCTCCTTCCCGATCCCTATGGTACCTCTTGCGCACCCTTCCTAACCCATCCAGCATAACTCATACAACCCTGCGCATCCCCTTTCACCCTCCCTGACCTGTGCTGCAGAGGTGAGCAAGACACACCATGTGGGTCAGGAATGTGCAAAAGAGGTGGTGTGCAGATTGGGTAGGGTATGTGGAAGTGTGCAAGAGGCATTGCATAGGCCGGAGAGATTACATAGGGATGTGGCATGGATTGCCATACCAGTGATGATCCAGCGGGTCACATGAGTTTTTAGTAATAAACATTAGTTTAGAGAAAAATAATACATGTGTATTTCTGTAGGTGTGTGAGTGACTAGAAAGTTTATTTCCTTTTTCCCAATCCTTGACAGGCACAGACACCCACTAGAAATGTTAAGGCCACCCTAGAGAAGTTCATGACATATGGAACAGTATAACGTGAAATTTAAGAACAGTAAATAGTGAAGTACCATATTTTTCGCTCCATAAGACACACTCCCTCCCAAAAAAAAAGTGGGTGGAAAAGGTGTTGGTCCTTGGTGAATAGCAGCCAGGTGGTGGCAGTGGGGTTCTTTTTACAGTTGGTGAACCCCACTTCTTCTGTCTTTGTCATTGCCCGCTTCTTCTGTCTCTTTTCTGCAGCGCAGGAGTCAATCGGCAGAGCCGGCACATGAGAGGGTACCTATCTATGGTCCTTTCAGGCTCTACCTGATATTTTTTTCTTGTTTTCCTCCTCTAAACCTAGGTGTGTCTTATGGTCAGGTACGTCTTGTAGTGTGAAAAATACGGTACGTGACAATGAATGAAATGAAGAAATAAAAATAGACTAAATGCTTGATTTAACAGACTAATTGGAAATCTGTTAAAGCCTAATGTTCATTAGTGGGATTTTATGCATGAGTAAAATGTACATAGAGTCTATAAACTGTACACTATGTGCATAAAACTTTGATAACATATGTACATTGTCCAGACTGATTGCAAACAATAAATTTTGTCTGTTGTTTTAGGTAAAGTGTAACCTTAGATTTTGCCTGTTACATTCAAAATCAGCTGAACTAAAGATCATTAATTGAAGGTTGACTGTGGATATGTTATGCGTTTGTAGAACTAAGAGAAAGGGAAAAAAAATAATAGACATGAATGAAAGTGGCCCAATCTTGCAAAGTCATATATATGCATAAGGAAATGAATGAGAGAACTAACACATATGAATTAGTTTTATCCATGACTTTGTGCTGGGTATCAAAGTAGGACTTCGTAGTTCGGTGAAAACATGTTTTGGTGAATAATAGGATAATGGAAGAACCAAGGATGGGTTTGGGGGGAAAAAGTAGACAACATTGTAAATGAATGCAATCCTAAAGTAAGCATTATTCTGTTAGATGAAATGAATGGATGGGTGGAAACAATATAAAAACAAATTGAGCCATTTTGAGGTACAAGAATGAATGAGAATGGTGATGGTTTGGTGGTTGCTTAAAATACGATATTATTTCAAATATATCATTTGCACATAACTATTCATTTCTGCAAATGGAAAATAAATAAATAAATAGAAAAGATTATTGATATGCTTGTTTATAATGAAAGACAAAACATCTGTGAAAGCTACATTGGTAATGAGATGTTCTGGATATGGGACAGGCCTTTTTTTGGTAAAGTCAGAAATATAGCTGGGAAAATAGACATGGAAAGAAAAGAAAGATGTGAAAAACATGAGTGAAAGTAGAATGCATGCAGAAAAAGAAAATATTAATCATATAAAAAGTATTAGACTATATTTTTAAAAAAATTCCTGATAAAATGTAGAAAGAGGGTATGGTAGCTGCTTGGAACAGAGTAAAAAGAATTATTTTATAGAATGTCACGCAGGTATCTGGAGAAATAAGAACAAAGATCTTTGTTGGCGTGTAGAAATAAAAATGGTTCTGGAAATGCAATTACTGTAAGCGAATATTAATGCAAAAAAATGAGAATGAAATATATTGCATGTCAATAGAGGATAAAATATAGTTTCAAGGAATATAGTGAAAGAACAAGAAACAAGATTAAGAAGCAGAGAAAAGGCAGAGTGGTTTTAATGGAAATAATAATTTAGGTGAAGGGGGCTAAACAATGAGCTTCCAGCATAGTGAAAGGAATTAAAAATAATAGAAATCAAATGATGTGGAAGGAAGATGAAATAAGAGAATGATGATGGAATATTTTAGGGATCTATATGGAAATAAAATAAATATGCTGAAATATAGAACTGAACTGAATATTGTGTTAGTGTCCAAGAAATAGAGGTGAAGAATAAATTTTCAATCAGAATAGAGCTGGAAGGCTCTATTCTTGGAGGCGTTCTAATCCAGCCCCCTACTCAAGCAGGAGATCCTATACCATTTCAGACAAGTGGTTGTGCAGTCTCTTCTTAAAAACCTCCAATGATGAAGCACCCCCAACAACTGAAGGCAAGCTGCTCCACCGGTTAATTGCCCTCGCTGTTAGGAAGTTTCTTATTAATTCCACGTTGTTTCTCTCCTTGATTAGTTTCCATCCATTGTTTCTTGTCCTGCCCTTTGGTGCTTTGGAAACTAAATTGACCCCCTCCTCTTTGTGGCAGCCTCTCAAATATTGGAGTACTGCTATCATGTCCCCCTTTGTCCTTTTCTCTAGACTAGCCAACCCCCAAATCCAGCAACTGTTCATCGTGTGTTTGAGTCTCCAGGCCCTTAATTGTCGTTAGTTGCTCTTCTCTGCACGTTTTCCAAAGTTGTCTCAACAACTTTTTTGTAATGTGGCGACCAAAACTGGATACAGTATTCCAGGTGAGGCCTTACTAAGGCTTTATAAAGCGGTACTAACACTTCATGCGATTTTGATTCTATGGTTTATACAACCAAAGATTGTATCAGCTTTTTTGGCTGCTACCACACAGTGCTGGTTCATATTCAAGTGATCGTCCACTAGGAGTCCAAGGTCCCTCTCACAGTTACTGTTTTTGAGCCAGGTTTCACCTAATCTGTACTTTGGTTTTTCCTGCCTAGGTGTAAAACCTTGCTTTTCTCCACATTAAATTTCATGTTGTTGGAAAGGGCCCATTGTTCAAGTCTGTCAAGATCTTTTTGGCTCCTGAGCTTATCTTCTGGGATGTTAGCTACTCCTGCCAGCTTACTGTCATCTGCAAATTTGATGCATTCCCCTTCTATTCCCTCATCTAAATCATTTATGAAGATAAAGGCAATGAAAATACTTAAGAATAGTAAGTCTGCAAGTGTAGATGGGATAATTAGAAAAAATATTAAAATATGGATATGGTTTGGTCATGGAGTGGCTGTGCAACTTATTTAATATAAGCTATGGCAGTGCATTGGTTAGAATGTAGTATTGCAGGCTAACTCTGCTGAATGCCAGGAGTTCGATTCTGACTGGCTCAACGTTGACTCAGCCTTCTATCCTTCCAAGGTTGGTAAAATGAGGACCCAGATTGTTGGGGGCAACATGCTGACATGTGAAAACTGCTCAGAGAGTGCTATAAAATACTATGAAGTGCTGTATAAGTCTAAGTGCTATATATGATTGTGAAGATTACAACTATGTATGGCAACTGGAAGAATACCTTGACTCTAAAGATAATAGCACTGAATGCAAAACTATAGAGACATGACTTGCTATGTTTTCTGAGAAAATGTTTGAGAAAAATCTATCTGAAAGAGTGACAATGAGCAAAACTTGGGAAATGCAGTGTGGCTTTATGCTGTGTGGAGTATGAAGTGACCAGATTTTGGCACTTTAGTAGCTCACTGAGAAAGCATGAGCGGGAGAAAGTTGCTGCATTGTGAATAGAGTTGTTTACCCCAAACTGAATAGTATATACATACAAAGTTAGTTTTGCCTAGATTAGGCTAGAAGCTTGTAATTAATTAAATTTCAGGACAGAATGTGAAACTGCCTAATGTGCAAACATGCTATATACAGTACACTACTGAAACCCTATTATCTATTATACATACCTAGATATGTTTGCCCACAATGCTACAAAATGTATCACCAGATTCCCAGGATAGAGCAGTAACTATTTAACTATTATCAGAAGGAGCAGAAGAAAACAGTTTCCCCAGGCTGGGAATCTCTGCCTTTGTCTACTGAAGGCGCACAAGAGGTCCTTTGGGAATATGTAAATGTAGACTCTATGCCTAACTAAAATTTTCATTTGACTGAAGTCGTTACTTGGATGAGTAACAAAACATCTCAATTTAATAAACTTTGGTCCAGTTACCATGATCTAACCTTTTTACAAGTCCTCTGGGGATATTGTAACATCACTTGAAGGAGCAATACAACTGTCAGTCACACAATTCACTTTGTATAGGACAAGCAAGCCAAGCTCCACTCAAAACCATTAATGCACACAAAACTGGCATTTCTCAATTAGCAATATTAACACAATCACCATTTCATTTTCCTACAGTGTTGTTGTGTTATTCCGTGCTATCTAGCCGAGCAGAAATAGCTTCAGCTCAGGAATGATCTGAAATGGTCTAAGGAAATGATTTGTGTGATTTTATCTTCAAGTTTAAGATGGGCAGTCCAACTTAAAAATAAAAGGAATTGCATCTGAAAAACATTGTAGAAGAACATTTTAGCTTGTAAATGTACCTGTTATAAATAGGGCCAAATATTTTCTGCAACTGACTTATCAGATAAGGAAGCATTTTAAAAGGCAATATAGTTACATTCATAGCATCATGTTTATGAACATATAATGTGACTCTGGCTCCAAAAATAAAACTATTTCACCATGACAACCATGTCAACTAAATCAGAAATCATGACAGGGGAACATCGATGGTCATGAAAGGCTCTATTTCTGGGTAAAACTGCATAGTTTAACATGCTTTAAGATGAAAAGAATGAGGGACAGGTAAAATTACTTACGTTTGTTCCCAACTTTCTTTCTACAAGTCAAGAAGATGTACAGGTAGCCCCAGTGGTGAAATGTAAAATTTGTTACTACCGGTTCTGTGGGCGTGGCTTGGTGGTGGTGGGGTAATGTGAAAAGGTGGGTGTGACCAACATAAAAAAAAAACTTTTTAAATGCTTTTAAAAGGTAAAAAAAAAAAGGCTCTGATGATCACAGCTGTGGCGTGCGATCGTCAGAGCTTTTTTTTATTTTAAAAGCATTTTTTTGCAACCTATTCAGCCAAATAGGTTGTAAAAAAAATGCTTTAAAAAGTAAAAAAAAAAAAGAGGCTCTGACGATCACAGCTGTGGCAAACCACCTGCCCAGGGGTGGGTTCTAAAATTTTTTACTACCGGTTTTGTGGGTGTGGCTTATTTTGTGGGCATGGCTTGGTGGTGGGGTAATGTGACTTGGTGGGCGTGGCCAACTTTATTTTTTTACTTTTAAAGGCATTTTTTCTACAATCTTAAGAAGTTGCAGAAAAAATTGCTTTTAGAAGCCTCTGACGATCAGGCAACTCAGCTGGGATGGCCAGAGACTTTTAAAAGCATTTTTTTTCCCTACAACCTCTTTGGCCAAAGAGGTTGCAGAAAAAAATGCTTTTAAAAGCCTCTGATGATCTCAGCTGAGCCGCACGACCATCAGAGGCTTTTTCTTTTACTTTTAAAAATATTTTTACGGCCGAAGAGGTTGTAGAAAAAATGCTTTTAAAAGTTTTTTTTTTTAAAAAAAGCCTCTGATGAGGTGGGCGGGATAAGCGAGTGGCGACCAGGCCGGGGACAGGTTTGGGTGTGTAGCCAGCCAGTATTATTACCAGTTCTCTGAACTACTACAGATTTTTACTACCGGTTCTTGCGAACCGGGAGCATTTTACCCCTGGGTAGCACTCAACTTACAACCATCTGTTTAATGCCCGTTCAAAGTTACAACAGCTCTGAAAAAATGACTTACAACCAGTCCTCTTACTTACGACTATCGACGTAGCATCCTCATGTTCACATGATCAAAATTTGGGCGCTTGACAACTGGCATGTATTTATGATGGTTGCAGCATCCCAGGGTCATATAATCACTATCTACAAGCTTCTCTTAACAACCATGTGATTTGCTTAACAATAGTCAAAAGGTTGTAAAACTGGACATGACTCACTTAACAACCACCTTGCTTAGCAACAGAAATTCTGGTCCCAACTGTGGGGATAAGTCATGGACTACCCATATGCAGTATTACATCCTTCATTTTTTTTCCTTTTGGTCTAAAGCAGTGGCCCCCAAGCTATTGGGTACCAGGGCCTGGTTCTGTGGAGAGAGGCTTTTCCATGGACTGGAGGGGGAATGGTTTCATCAGCTGCCTGCATCCCGCAGATAGGACTTTGCTTGTTTGTGCGGATTGGTTTCTGGCATGCCGTGAAGTGGTGCTGGTCTATGGACCGGGGTGGTTGGAGACCCCTGGTCTAAAGCCTTGTGCAACAGATTGAACTGGCCCAAGTCACCAATAAATTTTCATGGGTGGGGCGGATTTAAACCTAAATCTCCCTAATCATTGTTATTTCCCTTTATCATGAGCCCTGGTGGCGCAGTGGTTGGAATGCAGTACTGCAGGCTACTTCTGCTGACTGCCAGCTGCCTGCAATTTGGCAGTTTGAATCTCATGAGGCTCAAGATTGATTCAGCCTTTTATCCTTCTGAGGTTGGTAAAATGAGGACCCAGATTGTTGGGGGCCATATTTTGACACTGTAAACCGCTTAGAGAGGGCTGTAAAGCTCTGTGAAGTTGTATATAAGCCTAGGTTCTATTGGTTATCAACTAAGAGAAAAGGCAAGTATACTGGGCTAGAATCTTTGATGGGAGATTTATGTCTTCTATTCTTCCTATGGGTGTATTAAGCTATGCAGAGGACTGAGGATGCTACATCTCCTTAAAGTGGAACATGGGGCAGCTAGAATGACAGAATTACATCTTCTGATTTTGTCCTCCATTTCAAGAAATGCTTGGAAATGCTTCTAGGAAGACAGCTTGATTTCCCACATGCCTAAATAAGGATATATCAGAGTATTACCTGAGTTATTTACTAGTTTTAAAGAAGAGAGCAAAACACTGTTTGGCTCACAAGGGGATTTTATTCAAATTAAACCAGCTCCAACCATGGGCAGACACATATCTGAAAATGTCTAATTGTGTAGGAATGGACCTGTTCAACAACCATTGAGCAAGGATGGCTCAGCTGAGCTTACAGACTGATAGTTTAGGGGTGAGAGGAGGGCAGAGTCTGGTCATTTAGATACTGGTATAGATTTGTTGATTTCACATTAAGATTTTGATTAATGTAAAATGAGATAGCAGAGAATTATGTCAACTTTATAAATGGGTGTTGACTTGGCAGTAGAGCAGCAGTCAAAACAGCTGGTCATGGCAGTCCAGGAAGAACAGTGCGGTTGAAACAATTCTGCCCAATATATTTTTCTGTTGCTTAGTTGTAAAAGCAGGAATAGGCCAAGGTAGAGAAAAGAGTTAGAGGAAAGAATCCAGTCCATTTTTTCCAAGAAGATCTATCCATAAATTAATACAGCTTTACATGACCTATGCGCTATGAAGTATTCTATTGTGCTCTAGGAATGTCAAGCGTGGGAGGGAAAGAGGAAGCAAAATAGTGCCGTTTCTGGGGTACCGCAGCTACATTCCTCCAGTCCATCTTCATGCGTCATCCACTCAGGACCTGGCTTCCAATCTATTTCCCTTTATTAGTACTAGCTTTATTCAATTGATTTTTCTCCCTTTTGTCTTCCACGTGCGTCAACCACTTTTTCCACTCCTGGCTTTTGAAATTTCACTTTCGTGAAGTAAGAATTCATTTTCTGCTCCTTTCCCCTACTTCTCTATTGCTGCTGCCTCATTGCCCAGGGTTATTACCATCAAACAGAAGTCACATTCTAATGCACATACAGCCAAAAAAAAGAACGCTTCAAAACACCTCCTTTTAAATCACAATGACTTGAACTGAAAACATTAGGTATATAAAGTGCATGCTGATAATTTCTCAATTCTGGCTAAAAGCTCAAAGGTGGCAAATTAATGATCACATCCAAGAGACACTTAACTTAATATTTGCTTAACTGTATTCCATTTATTGAAAGAGAAAAAAGCAATGATGGGAAGCAACTGCACAGCCCACATGGCAGAGAATTGAGGTAAAGGAAAGCAAATGCACTATAAACACATTGTGAAAACACACATTTATTATGGTAAGGCCACTTAGACTTATATATCACTTCACAGTATTTTACAGCCCTCTCTAAGCAGTTTACAGAGCCAGTATATTGTCCCCAACAATATGGGTCCTCATTTTACCAATCTCGGAACGATGGATGGCTGAGACAACCTTGAGCCAGTAAGAATCGAACTGCTGGCAGTCAGCAGAATTAGCCTGCAATACTGCATTCTAACCACTGTGCCACCACGGCTCGTAAGGCAAGAACTTATTCCAAGGATGTTATCGTATCTGGCCTTGACATGAGGCAACCTGGGTCTTATCAACATAGCCAGGCTGTAAGTGGAGGCTCTCCTGGAGTTGAATAAACCAGTATGCAAAAAGAACTTTCCACTGCTCAGAAAACCAGAGAGTCACTGAGAAATTTAAGCTAGAAATGCCCTGGTCAATACACTAGTTTTAGTGCCAGAACAAAAAATATAAGTAGAGAAGATTATCTCTTCAAAGTCTATCTATAGATGGAATGTGTCTACGAAGAGTGGGGGGGGGGAGTGTGATGGACTACAACGAAAAGGCAGCTTCTCATGAAGGAGGGAGTACCTTCCAATAAGAGGGGATGAGAAAAGAGATATCACAGCCCTGAGCTGGATCAGAGAAAGAGATTAAGGATAGCCACTCCTTAGAATCTCCCAGGGGATATCCATTAGGATTAGAGTAGCTTAGGTTAGTATGGTACGATTCTGTCTATATGGTATAAGCAAATAAAGAACTGAGCCTTAGCAGGATTGTTCTATGTCCTTCTTGGGTTGGGCCTGATATCAATCCAGAAACAGATAGGGTAAGGACTCACCTTAATGAAGCCAAATGATAGAAAAAGAGAGCCAGTTTGGCGTAGTGGTTAAGGCACCATCCTGGAAAATGGAAGACTGTGAGTTCTAGTTCTGTCTTAGGCACAAAGCCACAAAACCTTGAGCTTGTCACTCTCTCTCAGCCCTAGGATGAAAGGAATAGGTAACCACTTCCAAAATATTGCCAGGAAAACTGCAGGGACTTGTCAAAGAATCATTAGGAGTAAATACTGACTCAAAGATGCACGCACACACATACCCACAAACGAATATGTATATAATCTAGTCTTGTCTCACTTATGGAAGAAAATTATGGCAGTTGTAGTTGAGGACACATGGAAAATATCAAATTATAAAGCAATGGAATAGAACCATAAGAAACAGTAACACATATCAATCAGGTGCTCCAACAATTAATTCTATTGGTATTAATAATTAGTAATAATTTTACCCAAAGTCTCCAACAAGGAGTTGGTTGGCCACTGGCATCAAAGATAACCCAGTTATTATTATTATTTTGAGTCACATGAAGCATAAAAATTTAATAAATAAATAAAGTTCACTAGAATTTACTACAAAATATGCCTATAAAGAACAGCTTTCTGTCTTCTGTAGAAGCAAAACTGTTAATATACCAATATTAGAGAGAGCAAGCATTACTGCTACAGATACCCATGTACTTTAATTATGAAGTTATTGTACAAGGGTATGACATGCATTTTTGCTATCATTCATTCATTCATTCATTCATTCATTCATTCATTCATTCCTTTCTGCATGCATGCAATCTTCCTATAAACTGACTCTATTAAGGCCCAAATATGGATATCAAGTTGAAATTGGAAGCATTGGAAACATTGAACAGAATATACAGGAATCATGGTTCAAACAATGAGGAAACCCTTACTGAGCAACATTTACATTACATAGCCTGTTTACAACTTGATATAAAAGGCATTTTTCTCAGCCCAAGGGAAAAAAATCTTAATACTTATATATATTTTAAAGACTTATGAAATATTTTTATATCTAATTTCTGATTTTTCCACCATAACACTTGACAAAATTAAAAAAGGAAAATGTTTTCTTCATACGGTTTTTAAAAAATGCTTCCTCCAGGAGCCACTATTTGTCTACACTTTGCTACTAATCCCTAGCATTTCACCTGTATGCACTGTACGAGGAAGTTCATAGTCATTCAAAAGAAACTATAGCAGTGGAGACTAGCATGAGAGTAGACACAGAAAGGAACACTGAAGAGATACGGGCTGCAGGAATGCAAACATTATTGAAATAACATGTATTTTCTTGATTGGAATGCAAATAATGTCACTGTTAAAAAGACCTAATTAGGTGTTAGTATGTAGCTAATCTTGGCTGATTTCAAAACCTATACAGAAGTACTCTTCATTTCTATTTTGATATAAAACCGCCAGGAAATACCAATTAGCTAGATTAGAAATTTGAAAAAGTACCCCTAGATCAGGGGTGTCAAACTCAATTTCACTGAGGGCTGCTTCAGGGTTGTGGTTGACTTCCGGGGGGGCGGGCA
>JANHZT010003623.1:50218-61183 GCA_032468215.1 Stegonotus admiraltiensis | reverse complement strand
GGGGGGGTTGCATTTTGCATTTTTCTTCCTTTCTATTATTGTAAGCTGCCTAGAGCAGCCCCGTGGTAAGATAGGTGGCAAATAAATTTAACAAATAAACAAACAAATAAATAAATAAATTCTCACACCAACCTTGTGAGGTAGATTAGATTGAGCCATGATCACTCTGTGATTTTTACTGAGTGGATTTGAATTAATACTGCACTGAAAGCTATATCTCATTTCTGTTTATCCGAGATTTTCTTCCCGGTCAAGGAGATTTCGGTTTTGCTTTTTCCATTGTTCCAGGTTACAATGCTTTAGAATTTTTGAAAGAATGTTGATGGCATTTCAAAATTTTTGAAAGAATTTTGATGGCATTTCTGGTTATTGCTAACTGGACATAGTTTTTTTTCCCCTGACACATAGCTGCCGTTCATTTGGTAAAGGTAAAGGTTCCCCTCACACATATGTGCTAGCCGTTCCTGACTCTAGGGGACGGTGCTCATCTCCGTTTCAAAACTGAAGAGCCAGCGCTGTCCAAAGATGTCTCTGTGGTCATGTGGCCAGCCACCAAAGGTGGTCCATATTTTTTTAGTTGCATTTTTTATGTGCTTTCGAACTGCTAGGTTGGCAGAAACTGGGACAAGTAATGGAAGCTCGCTCCGTTACGAGGCACTAGGGATTCGAACCGCTGAACTGCCGACCTTTCAATCGACAAGCTCAGCATCTTAGCCACTGAGCCACCACATCCCATGCACTTGGTAGCTTCCCACAGTAATTATTCCTCTGGCGGTATTCATTAAAACAAGAGAAACGACGGAGGTTGTGATCTTCTAAAAATAAAAATGACTGTAAAAATAGTAGTCCATCAGCTTGTGCATTTTTTTTAATCATATCAAATGAGAGGGATCAAGCAATTGCAGAATGAATTTCGGAAATCTGAATGAGGTCTTTGCAACTCCAGGTTGACCCACTAACTTGGATGGGATAAGCCAGGATGGCGCATTGGTTAGAATGCAGTATTGCAGGCAAACTCTGCTCACAGTCAAGAGTTCAGTCCTGACCGGTTCAAGGTTGACTCAGCCTTTTATCCTTCCGAGGTCGGTAAAATGAAGACCCAGATTATTGGGGGAAATATGCTGATTCTGTAAACTGCTTAGAGAGGGCTGTAAAACACTACGAAGCAATATATGTCTACTGCTAGTGCTATTGCTATAACTCCTATCAATTGTCCAATAAGTGTTTTTCTTTTCTGACAGCGCAGTACAGTGGTACCTCGGTTCACGAACGCTTCTGTTCACGAACAACTCGGTTTACGAACAGAAAAGTTCATCAAAATATGCTCTGGTTCACGAACTCCGCTTCGGTTCACGAACAGGAACTGCGGCCATTTTAATGCTATTTCCTGGCTGTCACATGGTTGTGACTTCCTGTAGGAAGATTGTGGAGAGACAGAGACACAGAAAAAAGTACACTGTGAGTACTTTCAGTGACTTTTTTTGATTTTTGTTGTGCTTTTAGCACATACAGTACTGTATGTGCTAAAAGTACCCTATGGGAAACTGTGCCTTGGTTCACAACCAATTCGGTTCGCGACCAGAGTCAGTTCACGAATTAAGTTCGTGAACCGAGGTACCACTGTATCATTAAGTGTTGTACCTTATGATTCTTGATGAATGTATCTTTTCTTTTATGTACACCGAGATTGTATGCACCAAGACAAATTCCTTGTGTGTCCACTCACACTTGTCCAATAAAGAATTCTCTTCTATTCAATGAATCCATAAGGATTCTCCAAACTGCATATCAGTCTTGAATAAGCAACTGCAATTCCATCCAAGACCAAAGATCCCAGAGCCAGGCCTCTGAAAGATCTACAGCCACTCAATCTTGTCAGGATTGAACCTGAGTCTATTCCTTCCCATCAGACTTGCACAGTCTTCAGATACTAGACTGGGACCTTTACAGCATCACTTTGTTGGTTTGGGATTGAGGTGTATAATTGAATATCATCAGATATCTTTCTCATATTTTCTGTGGTATAGCCTGAATTCTTTCATAAGAATAGCCAACTCTGAACCATAGTCAATTCTTCAACGATCCCCCCACCCGCTAATAGGATTTTTGAATAAACTATAGCACATTAGAAATCTTATTGTAGAGACTTTTGGCTTATCATTTGGCTGCTCTCAGCAAACAGCTCTTCGGCTACCATCTGTTTAGCAGAACAATTCTTGTTACTGAATTACTTACTTACAAATAATCCCTTCTCTTCAAGGGCACATTTTATTGCTTTCTTTAATTATAGGAATGCTTTTGTGAATTCAGATTCATTATAATGTTTTATTATATCTTAATATTTTTACACTGAAGCTACTGAAGCTACATTTAGGGTTATTTTAATAAGCAGTTTAGAAATACTTTTCAAATAAATAAAATTCACTCCCTATAACTAATGTCAGAGGACATTTGCATGCAGTTTAAAGGGATAGATCATGAACCACAGTCAGCATTTCAGCCGAAGTTGGATGAAGCAGAACTTGTTCTATTATGGTCTAAGCAAACCAAACCTTAAATGGCTTGAAATTTTTATTTTTGGATACAAGAGAATCAGAAAGAGAAGCCACAAAAGCTTATTTGGCAAGTAGGAAGGAAATTTCAAACTCAGACTTACACGGTTGCATGCAAGCTTTACAAAATAAAATGTTAATCACAAGTTGGATTTTAAAAAACGATACAATGATTTATGTATTTCATACATTTCATATCTCTCAAATTATTAGTTGCCATGAGACAACTGTGATTATTTGACAGATATGAAATATATGAAACGGAATTGTTAAACAGCAAGATTCTATGTTAAGGAAAGGGTTTTATGCTAAGGTAGAGCTCTTATTTTCTGAGGATATTTCCGCCCACTATTATTCTACTTGCTTTAGCTTTTATAGATTCTAGTATATGCAGATGTGCAAATCTTACATGTAAGAAAGTCACAGAAATTTGTGGAATACTTGTCTTTCAATATTTATTTGTTAAAAAAAACACAAACTCACCCCCTTCCTTTAGTTTTTATTTTTTCACCATTTATACGTAACTGTATAGTGTTTCACTCCATTTTTCACATTAATCAGAGCTACTTTGGTTTGATACATATCCTATGAAAAAGTGTGAACGCGGTTTCTGAAATACTTATGCTACCTAGATATGTGTCCAGTGGAGAGCTGAAATTAGAGGAAAGACAGCTTCAGGTGGTGGCGAGGATCTGGCAATCAACTTTTGATTTATAGGACTGAAAGATTAACTTGGTCCCAATGAGTTTGGTTTTAAATGGTACTAGTGGATTCACAAGATAAGTAAAATACTGTCTGTTGCCTAGGTTGCCTGTTGATTTAGGGTCTGAATAAGGCCAAGGAAATAATTAGGCAATTGCTGGAGATATAGAAATACAAAATGAGGATTGATATAAAGCAAATTTTTTCGACCACTAAGAAAATACAGAGGTTTACACCTGCAAAATATTTGTATTCTTTCTTCTAGCTCCATTATAGATGAGCGTTTTCCAGAGCTTGCTTTAATGGTCACTGTTCAGTCACACTGTGGGGCAAGTTCCAGAACATTCTTACAGAGGTCATGAGCATGTAATCAGGCAGGATTGACTCCATGGAGTGTGTGCTTTCAGGCTGCACTTTTTTTCTGATTTATAATACTGTGGATACCCCAATAACTTAAAAAAATGGCTCATACTGAACATTACGTTAACTCTATTATAAAGGCAGTTGCTTAACAACTGCCCTGCTTAGCAATTGTTCAAAGGTATGATGGTGCTGGAAAGGTAACTTTATGACCAGTTCTCACATTTACAATCATCATGGCTTCTCCATGGTCACAATCAACATTTGGACACGTCTCAATTTGCAGGAATTTACAATCATTGCAGCCTCCTATGGTCACGTGATTGCTATTGGCATGCTTCACGACTGGCTTCAGAGAAGAAGTCAATGCAGAAGTCAGCAGTAAATTCACAAGTCATGGGTCATGTGATGCCTCCCTTAATGACTCATAATGATTCACTTAACAACCAAATGGGAAATGACCTCATGATGTGGGTGATGCTGTATGCCAGGGGTGTCAGACTCACGTTGTCATGGCTGCGTCACGTGACATATTGGGATCCCCCCCCCTTGTTAAACTGGGCATGGGTATGGCCAGCGCATGATGCATCCAGCCTGTGGACTGGGAGTTTGACAGCTCTGCTGTAGGCTGTAGCATATGAGATGCAAGAAACAGCCAGCCTGCATGTTAGCTGGATCAGAAGGAATGTTAATTATTTTTAGCACCGCCTTTCACTCCCAAAAGTTTTTTGGTCTAGATCAGGGCTGTCAAACTCCCGGCCCGTAGGCTGGATGTGTCACCTGCTGGCCACGCCCATGCCCGGTTTAGCAAAAGGGAAAAAAGTCCCAATACGCCACATGACGCCACTGTGATGATGTGAGTTTGACACCCCTGGTCTAGATGATAAAGTATATGGTTACTCTAACTTAAGTAGAAATTATGTATAATGTTTAAGCACTCCTTATAATATAACTTAAGAGCAAATACAGTGCTTTCATAAAGAAATGGACACATGAATGTTAGGCGCTTCCTGGAGCCTAATGTAGATATAAAATATTGTTAGCCTGAAACATCTGCACCGTTGTCCTATCGTGTTAGCAAGATAATTAAATCACTATTACACCCCAGTGTAATAGTAAAGTAAAATATTTTGCTAAATATCCATTTATCAAAAGCCTTTTCTCTAACCTTTTAATAAATCTGATTAAACAGCTAAGTGTATATTGTGATTGAAGTATATAAAGCAAGCATTGGGAATGAAAGAAAAGACAAAATAAACCATTGGCCTCTTGACTGAAAGAATTATAACAAAATGTTATTTTTTTTCTTATTTAAGGCTAGTCAGGATAAAGAATACAATGGTTACAAAATTGACTCAAATGTAACTGAGGAAGAAACCAATCAATTCTTATGTAACCTAGCTGTTCCAAAGATCACACATGATCAAATTTCCTCTCTAGTTGTACCTTTATTTCTTCATGAAATAATAGATTCCATTAAAATCACAAAAAGAAGAAAAGCTACAGTCCTGATGGTTACTCCACTGAGTAGTATATACCACATATTGATTTTTTTTTGCCTGTTTCCTGGCATCCATTTTTTTCTCATTATATTGGAAAATTAATCTTCTAATACTTCTTCATACAGGATATGTACTTTCTCTTCCCATAGTCATCATACTTTTTCTCGTTTCTTTCACTGCTTTTTCTTTCATTCCCATTTTTTGCCAAGATATTTCACGCATTAATTCATATGGGAAAATTGAAAACTATCTCACAAGACAATGAAAAATCTAAGATTCACACTCAGGAAACATTTAGAATATTATTTAATATTAATCTTGCATTCATTCAAATAAATGTTCATCTCTCTACTGAGTTTCATTTAACAAGAGGGCCATTTGTTTTACTTAGGGAGAGAAACAGATCTGAGCTTGTATCTGAGTTTGATGTTTCCAAAAAATGGGGAATTAAGATTTCGTTTTTGTGGTGGCTCAGTGGCTAAGATACTGAGCTTGTCGATCAGAAAGGTCAGCAGTTTGGCGGTTCAAATCCCTAGTGCCACGTAACAGAGTGAGCTCCTATTATTTGTCCCAGCTTCTCCCAACCTAGCAGTTCGAAAGCATGTAAAAAAATGCAAGTAGAAAAATAGGGACCACCTTGGTGGGAAGGTAACAGCATTCCGTGCGCCTTTGGTGTTTAGTCATGCTGGTCACATGACCACTGAATTGTCATCAGACAGCGCTGGACTTAGAAACAAGAGATGAGCATGGCCCCTAGATTCAGGAACGACTAGCATGTTTGTGTGAGGGGAACCTTTACCTTTACCCTACTTATCTATTCTCCAGAATTTTGGGAGAATCCATGGAACAAACTATGACTAATCCATTATATTGTGAGAAACTTCTCCCACAACCTATCTTAAACTGTAAACAAGAGTAGACATGATTTGAACGCAAGTTAAATTTGTGCTCTTCTCCCACAGACTTTTAACTACCTTATGTGATGAAACCTTCTTGAAAACATCCTTCCATCCATCATCAAATCTGCCAAAAGCTCCCAGAAGTTTACACTATTTTGTTAAATTGAACTGGTCCTAAAATATTTTATTATTTATTTGTATTTATTGGCACCCAGCTCCTGTGGACTCATATGCTTTCTGAATTTTCTCAGAGTCAATGGGACTACTAGTTTTTCTAGGGTTTCTTTGTTTTAAACTGAAAACAGGGATGGGTATAATAGAAACCTTGTAGAATTGAGATGGATATAGCCATCTCTGGAAACATCCACTGAATTCTAGTGGGAGTAAGCAGATATGACATTGAACTCTTCTACGATTTCATAGTTGAAGAAATAATACTGGACACAAATACACCATCAAAAAAGTTCTCAGCTAATTTATGCTTTCAGGAAATTTAACAACCCCTCCTTGCCACCTAATATGGTTTACATTAACGAAAGACATAAGATGCCAATGAGGAAATTAAATTCTTTTAAGTATTTTTTTTTAGAAAATCATATGAGAAATTAGTCTATTACAGTGTATTGTATTTATTTAGAAGGATGTGGCTGGGCTCCATGATTCATAAAATGATGAGTACATATCTGTTCTCCCATATCCAAAGTGAATCTGAGTGACCTGAAGCAGGGGTCCCCAACCCCTCAGCAGTGGTCTGGTACTGGGCTGTGGCCTGTTGGGAATTGGGCTGCGCAAGCTGCAGGCAAGCACATGAAGATGGATTTGTGCAAGCGGCATATGCGCTCAAAACCATCCCTTCTCCCCTCCCTAACACTGGTCCACAGAGCCAGAAAGGCTGGGGATCACTGATCTAAAGCATTCTGGAGGTTAGAAAGAATGGTAAATTTACTATTTTGCTTTCTGATAATTTTTTTAACTGTCAGATAGCAACTTTGTGAAGACTTTAGATCAGGTTAACTCAATTTGTACATCTCTTCATAGTTTCCCACTTCCAGGAAAAGAAAAAGACTGAAGCCAGGAGGCACTGCTTCTCAATGCCACTGCTTCAGAACAGACTTACCACAGAGTTCAGAGTAGCCTCTTTCTTGGTGACTTTCAGAATGTTAAAGATGCAAAGTATTTCCTCGTCTGTTAAATAAACTTTATCATCTTTGGCACCTTTAACTGTTTAAAAGTTTTTAGTTGGTATTTATATTGCCAAATTTTGGTTGGTTTTTATGATACACTTGGTTTTCATTAAAAAAAATGTTTTAATATCTTCAAATGGTGAATTTACAAGATTGTGGCTGGATTTAACAGGTAAGCATTCTAGAAGTGTTAAAGAGATGTTCTCAAATTTTTAAATGGATCCACTGACTCAGAAACATTGCTTGCTTCTGGCAATAAAAACTGAATAAATTCTCAATGATAAGGTTACTGCTTTAAAGAATATGCTCATGCACACAAAAAGGGAGGACTTGAGCCTATACCTGCAGTGATTTCTGATCTTCTTCCAACTTCTTTAAAAATAAAAAATTGTTGAGAAATAAGAAGTAGACATGAGTTCAAGCAGTTACTGCCTCAGAATTAGTGATTCTGAGAGGGCTGTTAGCCACATTGGTTGAAGAATGATGGGAACTGCTATTCAGTGCTCTCGGGAAGGGCCATGAGCTGGAAAAAGCTGTTGTAGGCAGAAGCTGGGAAAAAAAATTAAGTTATAACTTTTTGGGGTTTCTGCAAATACTTCAGTAACACAGAATTGATAGCACTCTACGGATTTGAGAGGTGCCTTGAAACGCCATCTCACCGTGATATTAGACACCTCAACAATTCAATCTTCCTTTGAACAGAAAGCCTTCATACGTCTAACTTTCACAAATATAGCAAGACTTTGCAAAAACCAAGGTGACTGATCACAAATGGAGAGTTGGAATCATGAGGTAGCTCAGATCAGGAAACAGACAAGAATCACAGTAACGTTACTCTATTGTTGGAATAAAAACCTGAAAGTCTGTTGATGATTCCTCCTACCCTCTTTTATACCAAAAAGACTCAAGGCAGAGTTATTTTCAGTTTCTTTCTCACACTTTCTCCTTTCCCAGGATTTCATCTCTTATTTTGCCTTAACTGATCATCCATCCCTTCTTTAAGTTTATGTATACATTCCTCTGCACAGTAATAATATAATGCAGATCATTGTAAAACACCATTTTGGGATCTGAATGGCAATATAGATAAAATATAATGTCTGCAATACTGAAATACTTCTCTAATTTTAATTCAGAGAAAATAAAATGGTCTGTTACCAATAGTTTATAAAATACTAAAACACAGCATACCTCATTGTCTAAAAAACTGCTTGGCAGATACTAGAGTTTGTCATAATATCTTATTATCTGATTTCCATTTAATAACCATAAAAAATGAAATGGGGAGCAACTAACAGACTGAAACTATTTTAAAGAGCCACTGGCATTGTGACTGCCTCTAGAATAAATCAATACGAGTCTTCAAATTCAGCCAAAGTACAAGTCACAGTATAAATTTTATCTTCCAAATAAAAATAACTGACTGCATTATGTGCATAAAATTGCACAATGCAAAATTAAATCTCTGGCAGGTAAAACGTGAATCCTGCACTCTTCCCATTGGCAGGATAAGGATAAAAAGCACTCCTCCCCCATCTGTCTTCTGCCAGCTTGCTTCTACTCCAATTTGTTTAAAATTCTTTAAGCCTGTTCAAAAGACACATAATTAAAGGTCTTATCTTTCTCTTTTCTCTGCCAAAAGTTACTAACAACTTCATGGCCAAGTTAAACTTTCTTGGACTTCACTCAGGTTTTTAAATCATGAGTCAGAACCGGATTAGTTTTGGTGAACATTTCCTCCATCTCCTAAATGAGTCAGAAGAAAAAGTAAGATAAAGAAATCCCAGTTTATTTTCATCTAAAAAGTTAAGTTCATCTACCCGTGTTTCCCTGAAAATAAGACCCTGTCTTATATTTTTTTGAACCCTGAAACGCTTGGCCTTATTGTCATGCACTCAAAAGCCCAATTTGGCTTATTATCATGGGATGTCTTATTTTGGGGGAAACAGGGTATGTGCTCCTGTTCAAATCCCTTTCTCTTCCCCTCCTACCCACTTTCCCCCCACCCCAAATTCTGTGTTTCAACACCTAGAAGTGAAACCCTTTCTCTAAAGAACAAAATCAAATCACGGCAGAGTGACGATTGCCATGCAGACAGCTGTCCTCCCACAGATGTGACGCCCTCTGCCTTATCCATGTAATCATTCAGTCCCCAGCTGGGCCTTGTTTGATAGGGATCTGGAAAGCCTATTGAAATCCCCTTAGTGGCCTCAGTGTTCTCAAGAGATAAAATTTAAAAGAAAAGAAAACTTCTCATCAGCCTTGCCAGGCATTCTTTAGAAAGAGAAAAGCCCTTGTGATTGGGTCAGTGGCTGGTTCTGTTCTCCCAAACGCTGAGGCTCCTTCATGCAATGCCTTCTGGGAAACATGCTTGCTTCTGCTGGAATTTTTCTGTAAAAGGCCAGCAATACGTGGCCACGTAGGAACCGCATGGACTAAAAAGGTTTTTATTGTGGACATAGAACTTGATTCTATAAGGAGCTGGATTATCAGGAGAATTTCCAGCTCCATTCAGTGTAGTAGACAATTGATTGGCCATTCATTGGAGACAATGTACATTTAAAGGCTCGGATACCAAGTGCGTATGGGACTTCCAAAGGACAGAGGCTGCTTTAATGCTCTCTAGAATAGTCTTCTCAGAGCTTCTCTCCAGCTGTGTTGACTCACAACCCCCCATCATCCCTAGCTGTACTAAAGGGAAGGTGAAAGAAATATTAGTTAAATGCAGGTGAAGGTGCAGAGGCTGCTCTTCTCCTTTGATGCCATTCTAAAAATCCTACCGTACCCTTATAGTGCCACCTGAGACCCAATCTGCCAAAATATTATTGAAGGATATTTGTTTAAATTACTTAAGCTTCTGTGAAAGTTTTAAAAAATTATCATGAAAACTGTGTTAGAGAGAGAAATGTTGACATTGTCTGATACATTACTTTTAATAGACATGCATAACTATATGCTGATTAAGCAACTTTGTTGCTTAAGGCCACTTTTGTTAATTCCAGTTAATTCCAGGGGTGTCAAACTCGCAGCCCGCAGGCCAGATGTGTCATGCCTTAGCCACGCCCAGTCCCATTTTCAGAAAGGGGGGGAAAGTCATGATACGGCACATGATAACATGATGACATGAGTTTGACACCCATTTTATACTCAAGTATTTTAGAAAAGTATTTCTAGCAATCGGGATGACATTTATGCTTTATCAATTAGTTCAGTTAAGATAATAATGAAATAGAAGTTTGCTGCCCTTATATAATATGTTACAAAAAAGCACATTAGTGTACTTTACAGGTAGTCCTCGAGTCATAACCATTCATTTAACAAACATTTGAAGTTATGACAGGGCTGAAAGAAATGACGTTCGACTGTCGCAGTGTCCCTTGGGTCGCATAATTGCAATTCAGGTGCTTGGCAACCAGGTTTTTATTATGATTGCAGAGTCCCGAGTCCTGTGATCATGATTTACAACCTTCCCAGCTGGCTTCTGACAACCAAATCAATGGAGGAAGATGGATTTGCTTAACACCCCATGATTTGTTTAATTACTATGGCAAACAAAAAATAATAATCCAGTGGGGTCACCCGATTATGATTGCATCACTTAGTGATGGAAGTTCCCGTCCCACTTATGTAGACCAGTGTTCGTGAACCTTTTGGCTCAGCATGTGACACACTCACACACTCTCTCTCTCTCCCTCTCTCCCCCCCCTCTCTTTCTCTCTCTCTCTCTCTCTCTCTCTCTCTCTCACACACACACACACACGAGAAG
>JANHZT010003623.1:31943-45134 GCA_032468215.1 Stegonotus admiraltiensis | reverse complement strand
GGCTGGGGCTGGGGCTGGGGCTGGGGCTGTGGCTGGGGCTGGGGCTGTGGTTTGGGTTTGGGTTTGGGGCTAACCCTAACCTTAACCCTTTTCATGACTCTCTTTTCATACTTTGCTTAAATAGTTCTTGTCATTCTGCATAATGTCTCTGTATTATATACAATACCTAGTATATAATATATTAAAAGCACACATTTCATAATTAGCTTAAAAAGTCACACATTCTATAGATTTCCTATGAGTTCTACACAATGCCAGCTTTTCACACATTGCCAGTAACAGGTACATTAAAAAAAAACCAACAGGAAGGATTAGGCAGTGCATTGTTTCATCCATACATTTTACATTTAAAATTAAGTTTTGCTAGAGTCCCTGGGAGAAGTAGCATTCCTGGCCATTCTCATATTCCTGATTTAGCAGCTATATTATGATTTTTTTAAAAAATGTGCCTGCTACAGGAAGCAGGCAGCAAACGGTTAGCTCCACTATATGTAATGATTTATACCTGCTGAATAAAATACGATTCAACTGATTATGAGGTATATCACAATTACACTCTGAGTGTGTTCCTGAAAAATTGTTACTTGGCCACAATGTTTTTCAATGGGAATGAAAGTAGGTTGGAAAAATCAACTGTTGCAATGGGAAATCTTGAGCTTTTTCATCAATAGGATCGTTTTGTACAAAGGCCCATGTGAAAATACAGCAGAATTAGAGAGTTTAGGTAAATAATAATAAAAAAGATTGATGCATGATTTATAGAGCTGTTTCCAATTCAATTCATAATTGGGAGCTAAGACAGCAATTGGATTTCTTACCTTCATTGATTTTAGCGGGAAGGTGTGCTTAGCACTCCGCCTGAAATCTCTATGACCTTTAAGGCTTGAAAGTGGCTCTGCTTAACTCCAGCTTCATTGAGCTTTTTCTACTAACGATAAACAATGAAAAATGTGCATTCTGTCCATTTGAAAAAAAAAATTAAGCAGTTTACGGGGAAAGCGATGGTCTCCAACCTGCCGGTTTCCCTACATATTCTTTCCAACCTCACAGAATATTGGAAGGAAATTATGCAAAGATTGTGTGGGGTTTTGGGTGTCCAGAATAATTCCAAAAACAGAATGGGAACAGATTTATTGATGGAGGAAGCTATCAAAGGGAGAAGACTGAGTTTGAACATGGTCCAGATCAGTGGTGGGATTCAAATTTTTTTACTACCGGTTCTGTGGGCATGGCATGGCATGTCTTTGTGGGTGTGGCTTGGTGGGCGTGGCAGGGAAAGGATACTGTAAAATCTCCATTCCTTTCCCACTCCAGGGGAAGGATATTGCAAAATCTCCATTCCCTCCCCATCAGCTGGGACTCAGGAGGCAGAGAATAGATTGGGGCGGGGCCAGTCAGAGGTGGTATTTACCGGTTGTCCGAACTACTCAAAATTTCCGCTACCGGTTCTCCAGAACTGGTCAGAATCTGCTGAATACCACCTCTGGTCCAGATGTGGCTGTGGAAAATAACATCCTAGAAAAAAGAATTCCCCAATCCAGGAACTTGGAATGCTGGTCTGTTTTAAGCCTTCTTTCTCAATCACAGTTCTGCCCAGCACATCCCAATGCACAATAAACACACAAAAACAACATGTTATTTCATTAAAAGAATATACAGACACTTCCTATAGCCACTGTTAGTAAAAGGGTTGGAACAGGGCAGAATTACAGAAGCCATGTCTGTCATTGTTTCCCTACTTTGTTAAATTTCTCAAGAGTTCCTTCAGACATGGCAAGAATTGTGGGGAAACGAACCTGGAATGCTATCCTGGATTTCTATCAAAATATTTAACTATAGAAAGATATGGCAACCCTACTCTAGGACCAATAAGATCAGTCTTTCTCACCTAATTCTCAGATCAAACTGTAACATATATAGTTTAAGAATGTCTCCTCAGGAAATTTCAAGGCACTTGAGATGATCTCACCACAGCCAAACCAGAAGGAACATAGAACATAGAATAACAGAGTTGGAAGCAGTGGTGGGATTCAAATAATTTAATATGTATTAAACGGTAAAGGTTTCCCTACCAGTCTTGTCTGACTAGGGCACAGTGCTCATCTCCATTTCTTGGCCAAGGGAGCCAACGTTTCTGTGGTCATGTGGCTCACATGACTATACATCAAAGCACACGAAACACTGTTGCCTTCCCACTGAAGTGGTACCTATTTATCTACTCGCATTTGCATGCTTTTGAATTGCTAGGTGGGCAGGAGCTGGGGCAAGTAATGGGAACTCACGCCATTGCGCAGAGCTCGGGTCTCAAACCCGGGCTGTCAGCTTTCCAGCTGATAAGCTCATCGTCTTTAATCACAGAGCCACTGCACCAGGGATGGGTTCTACTTACCTTTACTACCAATTCACAATGGGGCCATGAGCTCGCGCTTACGCTTGCTTCACTCACGTGGGTTTCTGTGCATGTGCAGAAGCTTTTTGATGATGTCAGGGTCGGTGGGCAGAGCCTCCCGCCGGTTTTACTACCAGTTCTTGTGAACTGGTCTGAACCAGGGGCAACCCACCACTGCATTGCACCCCTGCATATGTATACATATATGTGTATTTATTTGATGATGCTTTATTTAAACTTATATTTGTGTATCAGTGATTGCATGACCTCTGTAGATTCTTCTTCTTGTGCCATATCAGTCATCAGACATCGGCGATCATGTTGGCGATCCTATTTTTATCAGCAGCTGCACGAAAAAGTGCTGCTGAGTTTTGTAGATGCCACACACTAAATAAAATAAAATAAATAAAATAAAATAAAATAAATAAATAAGCAAAAGCCCTGCCTTCTTCCCTTTCCCTGGAGCAAGGCCAAATGGATGGTTTTAAGGCAGACACGGGCTTCCTTCTTGGGTGGCGATTCCCAGTCAGCCTTCTCACTACAGATAGGCATCAATTGGCACCTGTTTCTTTTATTGCTGATTTCCTATTGTGAGAGCTTTGCAACTTGGGAAAAAAGGGAATTTTTGTTTTGTTTTGTTTGAAAAGTAACGAGTTCAATTGCCTGAAAAACTTTGAAAATCCCTGACCTAGATAACAGCAACACACAAAAGAGAAATCCTCGTAGAAGGCATAAATTGCTGACTCCAGATGTGCAAACATCCTAAATGAGATTAATTTCAACAGTTTCCCCCTGCCCCACCCCTCAGAACAGTGTTTGGCATAATTTACTGTTTGCTTTAGCACACTCAGCTTTTCGAGTTTGATCAGCTCTGAAAGTACTTATAACTGCTGCTACTCATGCTAGCAGTTGCAAGCACTCCTATAATGTTGTGCAGCCCTACCCAACTGAATACATTTCAAATATGTGGGGTTATACCCCAGGGGTGAAATCCAGCAGGTTCTGACAGGTTCTGGAGAACCGGTAGCGGAAATTTTGAGTAGTTTGGAGAACCGGCAAATACCACCTCTGGCTGGCCCCAGAGTGGGGAGGGAATGGAGATTTTGCAATATCCTTCCCCCAGGAGTAGGGATGGAATGGGATTTTTGCAGTATCCTTCCCCCCGGAGTGGGGAGGGAATGGGGATTTTGCAGTATCCTTCCCCACCACGCCCACCAAGCCACACCCACAGAACCGGTAGTAAAAAAATTTGGATTACACCACTGGTTTATACCCCCATAATTCCCAACCATTTACCTGTTTGCTGTACCCCTTGTGGGAATTGGTTTCACATATCTTGGAACTAGTAAATTAAAGCTTGGTACGCTATAATATTTACTACTATAGGATTTGCAATACAGATAGTCCTCAAGTTATGACCGTAATGGAGCCTGCCCATTATGGTTATAAGTCCTAACAGTCCTTAAACATATGACATTTTTACAGTGGCCGTTAAACAAAAGCAGCGGTCATTAAGTGCCAATAACACAATTGTAAGTGCAAACCTCACAGTTGTTAAAGGTGCTATTGTTTACTGTTTGCTATGGCATGGTTTGGCCAGAGGAAGTGCTAGTTTTCAGCAGTATTGTCATCAAAGGCAGTGACATAACTGTGGGACACTGCAAGTGCCTATAAGTGTTTGCCTTGTTATGGAGCACCCAGTGTGTTCATGAGGTGGGAGTGCAATGGTCAGAATGTTGGATCCAGGTCATAAGTCCCCTTTTTCAGGTAGGTTGTAACTTCAAACAGTCGCTAAGTCATAAATCAAGGAATATCTGCATGATTCTTTCTTACCTTCATACTGATAAAACTAACAATAATACCAGGATTAGGACAACAACGAAGAAAAGTTCAGAATGCCTTATGGTGCTTAGAATTAAATGTAGGAAGTACAGAAGAAGGAAAAGGAAATGGAAGGGGTGTTATTGGGTAAATAGGGGTAAGATATTTTATTATTTCCTTTGCAGGTTGGCAATCAGATCTGGACTTCAAAAAATCTGGATAACCAGCAAGAGATAGCAAAGAGGGCAAAAAATTCTACCTCTTTGTTGTGACCTGCTGATTATCCTTAATTGAACCCTTAATTGAAAATATGTTCCCCTCTCACATATGTGCTAGTCGTTCCCGACTCTAGGGGACGGTGCTCATCTCCGTTTCAAAGCCAAAGAGCCAGTGCTGTCTGAAAACATCATCATGATCATGTGGCCAGCATGACTAAATGCCAAAGGCGCACGGAGTGCTGTTACCTTCCCACCAAAGGTGGTCCCTATTTTTCTACTTGCATTTTTTACGTTCTTTCAAACTGCTAGTTTGGCAGAAGCTGGGACAAGTAACGGGAGCTCATCACGTTTCGCAGCACTAGGGATTCGAAATGCTGAACTGCTGACCTTACGATCGACAAGCTCAGTGCCTTAGCCACTGAGCCACCGCATCCCCATTATTATGAAAATGACTGTTGTTATTATTATTTTACCAAAATACTTCACCTGACTTTCTTTTTAAGGGATATATTATCAAGAGTGGAAAATCAAGTTAAGGGATTTAAAGTTTGCTCACAGAGCAATCTCACCACTTCGGCTTTCAGGTTTGAAGGGAAGGTAGAGAAATGTTGCCTCACTTCAACGTTTCTTTTAAAGGACTTTCTTCCTTAGAAATCAGTGGCAGGAACTGACTCCATTAGGTTTAAATGAAGTGAGGTTTCTTTATCAGTGCAGGAATGGACTGGAGGCTATGGAACGCAGCTGGTTTGGGGATTTTTAACAGATATTAAACTATTAAGGGAAAATAGGACCTAGGGTAAAAAATATCTATTTTTGAGGCTGGTGGGTTGCTGAGATTAAATTGGGTGCCTATAATGTGACAAACCACAGGCTTCTCTCTTTTTGTCTTATTGCTATAGGAATCTAATCATTGTGATTTATGTTCTTGTTTAAAACCCAAGCAACTATATTTTCTTCAGGGATCCATGCTTATTCAAATATTGGCTTACAGCAATGCATGAATCTAGTTTCTGAAGTCTAACATCTTAATTGACAATTGTGTTGATGTTTCCAGAGTTTGCTGAGCTGAGCTGAGATCAAAAGATGTCTAGTAACATCTTTTCCGAGTAACTATTTTTAGGAAGAGACATAAGCTTTGGGGGAGTGCGGAGAGCTGCTGTGATGTTATGGTTGAAACTGATGTAGGATTTACAGGAGTGGCCAAAATTGTGGAAACCTTTTGGGAAAGTGTATTTTCTAAAACTAGCTAATAACACCACTTTTCTTTTGGAGTAGTACCATAAAATTATATATCAATGGAAATATAATTTAATCAAGAACGTAATGCAATAACTTTTATGAAGGATTTGCTATTAGAATAGCAGTTACAATATAAAGAAGAAAAGTGAAATACGTAGAAAAAATGAGATATACAAAAATTATCACCATAGAAAAAATGAGATATACAAAAATTATCAAGTCAGTTAATACTTAGTTGGGTAACCTTTAGCATGAATTATGGCCTTACAGCATCTTCCCATGGAGTGAACCAAGTCTTTTAGTTCTGTAGCTTTAGAACTAATTTTGCTTATAATGTGAAACCAAGATTGAACGATTGCTTCTATTAACTGGGTTTTATTGCTGGGTCACTTCTGTTAATGTTAATGTTAATGTTTATTAAATTTATATACCGCCCTTCTCCCGAAGGACTCAGGGCGGTGAACAGCCACGGATAAAACACATAGAATACAAAACATAAAACAATTTAAAATAAATTAAATCAGTTTGGCCGATATATTCCAATTAAAACCATAAATATATAATTTACACAATTTAAACCCAATTTAAAATCCTAGTTTAAGCTAGCCCTGCGCGATGAAATAATGTGATGCATCTGGGCCAAGGCCCGCAAGTTTGACACCCCTGTTGCAGAGGAAGACTACTTTCTCAACTTGTAAGACAGTTGTTGGCAGGTGATATAAATGGCTAAAAAAAAATAAATGGTCTAACTCAGTGTAACACAACTTTTTGAATGAAATAACATGGTGGTGAATGGTTAACATGTAGCATAAGAGCTCTGCAGGTCACCATTCAAGAAGTTGATGTTAATTTATGAAGTCCAAGCAGTATAGGTCATATTAGTGGGATCTCTGTCCCTCTTGAAGACATTGTAACCTTCTCAATGAAAAAGGTTTAGTGGAAGTTTTTAATCTAGCCCTGATCTTTAGACAAACGATTTACTGCAGTAGCTAAAAGTAATTGTCAGGACTGCCATCCTGCTATAGCCATGCTTTGCCAAATGCCAGTCTGCCATAATCAATGGGGGGAGGGAGCCGAAGGGGAGGTAGAAGGGAGGCTGGCATAAAGAGCAACTGAAACTACTGTTTGTGCCATGTGAGAGCCGCTGGCAGTTCCAAGTTCATGCAATGGAATGTGATGCCATCCAGCCTGCCAAGCCAGGGACAGTTACAAAACAATTTGTTTGAATGTAATTGGACAGTTAAAGATAACTAGGAGAAAGGTGGGGAGAAGGGAAAAGTTTCCTAGATGCTTTGGGTGCAAAACTTCAGATCCAGCTTTGCCTTACCGTAACCATTTGGCATTCAGCATATTTTCGTTTTGGTTCAGTTTTCATTTTTACTGATGCTTTTCCTATGTGAAACAATCTTTTGCCAATTGGTTAATCTCCATCAATGCTAAATTGGTTTTAATAAATAAGATCATGGACAGAGTTGTAGACCAAGTTTCACATTTAGCTACAAAGAACAAGATTGCTTTGTTTTTATCCCACCATCATCACATTTTTCCGCCATAACAAATCCTTACTTGTTCAACTCGATGTCTGGTCTGGAGATAAGGATCATATCTGGCACGTATGGCTCTCATAGATGTTGGCTAAAAGAAATCAAAATAATATTCCTTAGGAAACAACTAGCAAGGTTGTTTTAAAGCATCTATAATTCAAACTCCTCTCACTCCAGGGACAAATGATCAAGCTCAAATTATCTTATAGTACTCCAGATCAATTATGTAAGGACTTCTGTATGTAGAAACTTCTAATGCTGGGACAGGTGGAAGGAAAAAGAAGAGAGCAACCCCATTAGCAAGTTGGATGGACTCAGTCACAGTGGTGACTGGTACTCCGTGTAGACTTGATCTCTTAGGTCAGTGATGGCTAACCTTTTTGCTGTCGCGTGCCAAAAGTGAGGGGAACGCGGGGAGATTACCCACATGCGTGCCCACACCCATAATTCAATGCACCTCACCCCCGCTCCCCTGCTTTTATCACGTGATGGCACAGTGGGCCCGGTAAGCCCGTTTTTCACCCTCCCCAGGCTCTAGTGGCTTTCTAGAAGCCTGGGGATGGCGAAAACAGCCTTCCCCACCCCCCGGAGGCCCTCCAGAGGCCGGAAACAGCCCATTTTTCAACTTCCAGTGGGACCGGAAGGCCCAAAAATCAGCTGGCTGGTGCAAGCATGGGTGCTGGAGCTAAGGCAACACTCGCGTGCCCACTGATATGGCTCCGTGTGCCACCTGTGGCACCCGTGCCATAGGTTTGCCATCACGGTCTTAGGTTATGGACAGATTGAGAAAATCTATGTGTTTATTAAGAGTTGATACTGACTTGATGGCAAATAATACATCAATGTACTGTACTGTCAAATTTTATTTTTGCTAGATCAGGAATATATAGCTTTTAGTGGATTGAGGATCACTTAATCTTGCTCAAAAATGGTGCTCAGCATATAAAAAAAAGTTAACAGGTTCAGTATATAAACTAAAATTTATGTAATGTAAATATAATTGACATGCTGCAAACAAGATGACCATTCTTCTATTTAATAATTAATTCTATCACATTTGACAGTTAAGTAGCAATGTCCGGAAAAGTTCTAGAAACCTCATCCTTGGCTTTGGAAAGTAGTTATGTGTTGTATGTATCTGATTTGAGCTTAACAACTCTAAGAGCTGAATTTAATTTTAATATGATACGCAAATCAATTTCACAGATACTGTCCAAATGGGATTTCATAAATAAATCTCCATCTAATAGAGTGATTATATAATAATTTTATACAATCTCCATTTTCAAAGCAATCCAAAGTACAGTATTGTGGAGAGGGTATGCTAGATGAATAGATTAAGGAGTTAGGGGGAAAGATATCTAACTCAATATAATACACTTTCTTAAAAGTTGCTTCTAGTTCACATATCAGACTTTAGCAAATAGCCAGATTGAGTCAGCTATCAATTTAATAAAAAGCTAAGTCTCTTTTTAAAAACAGACCATTCTTAGTGGCTATGTTACTTGAAACTAATGGGAGATGTAATGGACCACTTTTGGAGACACAGTTTAGAAAAGTCTTAATATATTACTTCACAAATGTAATATATTTAACTTCTATCTTGAAATTCGGTCCTCCATATGCATTGTCCATTCTAGATGAGAATTAGGGGAGCTGAAATCCAACATACTCCAGGACAACATTGGGTTGGGGAAGCTGTTATATGAATCTAACAGTGTCAGTACAACAACATAGAAGGTTTACTTACCTGTACCCCCAACCATCTCTTCATTTCTAACTTAATTTCTAAAATATTATTTCAAGAATGACCATCTCACACTTGAGACTAATAATTACCAGATAGAAGTCCAGTTGTGAAATATTGAAAGAAAGAAAAAAAAATCCAAACCCATCAATATTCTATGAATGTAAAATAAACTGGTCTTCCCCTAATATTTCTGATATTATGGTTTATAGTAAATTTATTGATTTTTTCTGAAATAGGACCAACAGGTTCATGAGAACAGTACCTCATATCCAGTGTAAGATTGTGTTGAATATTCAAAGTCAGAATCAGGCCCTCCAGGACAGTACCTGCATTTTTTCAAGAAAAAAAATGAAATCATAACTAGAGGTTAAGTATATTATTAAAAGCAAGGGTTGGCAACCCATAAACTGTGTACATTTAAATGAATAGCAGATGTTTGAAGGTAAAGGAACTGTTTCAATGAACTTTCAAAGCCTGCCTCCTGTAGGAAGCAGTCTATTGGCCTAAACAGATCCAGCCCCTAGGATGCAGTGCCAGGAAAGGAATTCAATTTACAGTAGGATACTGATCAACTCGAAGACAGAAGAAAGAACTGAACCAGAGATCTTCCAGTTCAAAGAGTGGTTTGGGACCTGAGATGTACTAGAAAAACCAGTCTCAACATTGTTTCCTGAAAGACTAAGTTGATAATGAGTGTTGCTAGAAAAATCTATGGCTGTATTATGCTACAGCATTATGTAGTTTCTTTGGCACTGGTTCAGTGTGTTATTTGCAACAGCCATTGTAGTTATAAACCATAGTTAGTTATCAGAAAAGCCATTGTTTAATATAATGTGCAAACCAAATCTATATGTAAATTGTTCCCTACTCCACAAATCATTGTTGAAGTCCTAGGCCCATATTACTTTAAAAAAAAAACTTCCTGCAAAAATGCATCATCTGAGCACATTTACCCCCCCCCCAAAAAAGCACTGAATTGCAGTTACTCAGTATTTTTATTTCCTAAAAGATGGCTGGAATTCCTTCAAGTTTATAAATTGACAAGAAAATAATGTTACATTTAGGCTAAATCTTCTTTTTAGAATACTCTTATTATACTATCAAATGCCAAGTTCAGCCATTTGCCTGAAAAAATTTTTTCACCTACCAGTATATCATAAAAAACAGGTACCATAATTATATAAAAATAACATATGTATGCAAGCCTCATTTTAGATGGGACTAAAGAAAGGGCATAGCCTCTCTATTATTTTAAGAACATGTTTACAATTATTAGGAATTTATTTTTAGATGAAGCTGAATATTTTAATGCATTCCTATATGTTTTGGCTAGGTATTTAAGATATTCTGACATGTTATTAGGCATACTCACACACATATGTTTCCTGTGAAATTAATATGTGGACATCTGTGTGGTTTGCACATTACTGCCACAACAGCAATCTGAAAGAAAGGAGTGTTGCAGAGAAGTTATTAAATATCTGGTCTTTTTGTATATGGCAAATACATCAAAATACATCAAGGAAGGAAGGGGTAAAACAACTGTTCTGTTCAGAACATCCTGAACCTATTCCCTAATCACTTTGTTAACTTTTCCTGAAAATCACCAAGGGAAGCTGTAACTACAATTTTACAAGCATTGATTTTCAAAGTGTATCTATCACCTTAGACCAGGGGTGTCAAACTGAAGGCCTGTGGGCCGGATGCTTAAATCTGGCCCGCAGGGCCACTTTGATCCAGGACCACTCTGGAATCAGCAAAGGACCAGCCCACAGTGTCTCTGCCAATGAAAACAGAGCTCGGGAGGGCTGTGTGCAGCCCTCTAGAGCTCCGTTTTCGCTGGCAGAGGGTTGCAGGACGCCACTGCAGCCGAAACAGAGCTTGGGAGTCCATTTTCACTGGCAGAGTGCTTGGCCCACCACAGGCGCCCCCGATAGGAGTGACATCGAGCTGACCACGCCCACCCCGGCCCTCCAAGGTCATTGACTCTGGGACCTTGTGCATGAAAAACAAACAAACACAGACTTACCCCACTAGCAGTTCGGATGGGTTTTGCTTTCAATTTAGGAACCAGCACTTTGCGGTACTGAGGGGGAACAGCAGCAATGATGTCAACTAGGCGTGGCTGTGCTGAAAGGCCATACTTGGCAGCCGTCCTTGTTTTAATCCTGAAATTGAAAGCCATGCTACTTAGAGGCTATATAATAGGGAGAGGCAGCCTGATGCTCTCCAGATGATTTGGATTTCAACTCACATCAGTTCACATCAATATTTAAACTTGCCTTGGCAATAAATTGTTAATGCTATGGTCAATAATAACCGAAAAGCTTCAGGTTGTTTCTATTATATATGTCTTTCTTCAATACAATTACATTGGAGTATACTACAACAGCTACAAAAAAGGTTGCTACTAATAGGAGGGAAGAGCTCCAGCCCTATATCCTTGCCTTTGGATGATGTCTTATGATTTTATTCTTTCTCTGATCCTGTTCAATACCTACATAAAGCCACTGGGTGAGGCTATCGGCAAGGAGTTAGATATCAGTTATTGCACTTATTTAATCTTTGGGCTGGCCAAATGATGCTCTTAAGCTTCTATCTCAGCATCTTAGGTTCTGGATGGAGAGGAACAGACTTAAGCTCAACCTAGCAAGACTGAGTGGCTAAGGATTTCGGGATTGCCTAGATCTGAAAGTCTATTACTGATTCTGCATGGGGTGGCATTGCTCTGTATGTGGGGGTTATCTTTGAGGTTAACTAACTCAGAAGCTGTAGTCTTCTGAATGCAGAACTCAGAATGCAGTGGCACAAGTACTGATGTACATACCACACTATATGCCTAAACACCTGGTACTCCACAAGCTGCTTTGGTTGTCAGTGGATTTTTGGGTGCAGCTGAAGGTGTTGGTGGTCAACTAAAGAGCTACTCATGGCATAGAGGTCTGTAGAACAGCATATCTCCAATTATCTTTTGCTATTCACTAAAATCTGATAGACCAGCATTTGACCAGGGTCTCTCCAACCTAGTGTTGTTTGCTATAGTATGCTCTCTACAACCTCAAATACAAACCTTTTACAGGGCATTGCCTTTCCCATAAAAAGTGGGGAAGACAGAAACAATAAAATGTTGAAGAGCAAAGAAGAAATAGACAACTCACTTGTTTAAGTTCACATCTTTGCCCTCGTCATGGGCATCGATGAGTTGTTTGATGACATCAGCTATAGTCATCATCATGAGTTCTGCTCGGCTGAGATCTCCTAAAATAGAAGTAAAAGGTTATGAAAGAGTCTGTGCAAAAGTGAATTTCTCACATACAAATGTAAACTGACATGTGCTCTCTCAGACAGAATAGCCTTTCTCTTCTCTAAAAGCCCAAAGCCTATTCACCTGAGTCACAGAACACAAGTGCCTTTAGTACTAATCAATGTGGCATCTGCAGTGCTCTCTTGAGGAAATGCTGCCTTCAGGTAATAGGGCAGAAGATAACTGTAGTACATACTGCAGAGGATGAAATGAAAACTATTAGGTCTCCTTTAGTTAACTTTCCTCAAGGATGTTTGAAGACTCCAAGAAAGAAGGTAATAGAGAAAGAGTTCTTGGAGGAACTATATTTTTCCCTAAAAGTTTATTCTTTTCTAAGGAACACTTTTCTATTCACACAGAATAGCCATAGACCGGAGGATATGGCAATTAAATAAGACACCTAGCTTATTGGAAAATCATACTCAAAAAGCATTTATTAATGTTTTATCAAACTGAACTGACATTGACTGGGTACCATGAGGTTCAAACTTTGACCCTATACTTTTCAATCCTTTCAATAATGCTTTGGAGGAGAAGATGCAGGAAACTGAAAATAGCCTTGTATTTTAGAGAAGTGGACAAAAGTTACAGAATTAAGTTTAAATTCTTAAATTTTTTCCCTAAGGGAAAAAAAAATCAAATGCACAGATAGCAAAGGTGATATTTGTCCTACCAGGCCAAGGAACAGATTATAAATTAAACCAACAATGTAACTGGGCTGCAAAAGAATATAAATGCAATTTTAGGCAGCATCAACATAACAGAAGTATAATTTCCAAATGACAGAAAGTAGCCACTCCATTTTGCTTTGATCAGATCCTACCATCAATACTGTGTTTGGGACACCAAAAATTCTTTACGATGATCTTGATTGCTGATCCTAATGGGTTAACTTATTTTATACTGTTCAATTTTCATGTTATATG
>JANHZT010003623.1:16497-31843 GCA_032468215.1 Stegonotus admiraltiensis | reverse complement strand
TGCACACCTTTCATCGGGCTCTTAAGACCTTACTCTTTCAGCAAGCCGGGCTAGGTTAAATTTTAAATTTTGTTTTAAATATTTTACTAAATTTTATGTGGTAAATTGGGATTTTATATACGGCCATTCTATTTCATTTGTTTTAATTGGTTTTAACTTTGTATTGTATTGCTATTTTAGTTGGCTGTTCACCGCCCTGAGTCCTTCGGGAGAAAGGGCGGTATAAAAATTTAATTAATAAATAATAATAAATAGTAAATCAAGTTCATTTCATACTGCACAGGAGACGGCAATGATAAGCCACCCCTATATTTTACCAGAAAAAAATGTGTATAAAAATATGAAGTGATTGATGATGATAGTGCTGGATGATGGGCCCCTAGATACATTAATTCTACTCAGAAAGATGATCTTTTGGAGTACTAATGGTATGCCATGACCAGATTAAGTCTGGTTCTCTAGTTGTTGATGTGACCATGCAGGAAAAAAATAATAATCTGAAGCTACAAAGACTGAATTACAGTGGGAACATGGAACAAAGAAGCATGAACAAAGAAAAGCTTAACAGGGTGAGACATGGAATGCATGAACTATACATTGACATTTTGGGCATTACCAAATTGACATAAACTGAAATTAGACACTTTCAGTCAGCCATACTGACTGTTTACTGCTCAGGGTCCAAAACCAAAGAAGAAAAAATTGCTTTCTTTCAGTAATCAAAGCATATAGCAAGGATATTACTTGGGTCCAATGAAGTCAATGGAAAGGATTTTTCGAAATGACCATCAGAGCATTAGTATTTCCTATATTATTATAACACGCTCTGATGCTAATTACTTAGATGTTCTACTCTCCCTCCCAACTTGAAAATAACTCTGGAGAGAATGGGATAATATAGAACTGGTTTCTGTGGGGCAAGCCTCATGGAGAGAAGGGGCTAGAAAGCCTGAGGGAGATAAGGGGAGAGGATAGGATCTATGGGGCCAGCCTGAGGGACAGAAGGGGAGAGGATAGGATCTATGGGGCCAGTCTGAGGGAGAGAAGTGGGTAGGATAAGAGAGGCTTCTGTGAAGTCAGCCTGAGGAAGAAAAGGGGAGAGGAGAGGCTTCTGTGGGGCTAGCCTGAGGGAGAGAAGGGGAGAGGAGAGGCCGATTATAACTACTCATTAATTTTCAAACTCTTAAGTGTCTATTTATCAAGCCCGATCACATAGTTTTGTAGCGGAGCACGGCTATTCAGCTAGTCCTTTAATAAGACAATCTAAGTTTATGCTTCAACCACTGATGCAAAAGATAAGGTTGAAAGGTTTTGTGTCCAAGTTCAACCTGAAATTAGATGAAGAACACACAAGCAAGATGTGATACTTATGGTTGGAGACTAATGCCAAAATTGGAGCTAGACTGAATGGCCTATGAAACAGAAATGAAATGAATCAGGATATCATCCTATCAGTTTGTCAATCTGTTGATTTCTTCATTGCTAACCTAGTCTTCCAGCAATCAAAGCAACACATATACATGCACATAATCTTTATACATAGATGTCACAGACAAATCAAATCAACTATATTATTGGTACAGAGAGGTGGAATAGCAAGGTTGTGGCTAACAGCTGATTATGGAACAGATCAGGGCTGTCAAACTCAATTTCATTGAGGACCAATCAGGTTTGTGTTTGATGTCAGTGGCTGGGTGGGCATGGCCAGCTCGATGTCACTTGTGTCGGATGGATGTGGTGGCACCGAGCACTTTGCCAATGAAATGGAGTCCCGAGCTCCGTTTTCACTGGCAGAAGGTTGCAGGAGACTATTGCAGCCAAAAATGTGGCCCTCCTGAGCTCCATTTTCACTGGCAGAGTTATCCCGGGCAAGTTCTTCGCTGTTTCCAGGGCAGCCTCATGGGCCAGATCTAAGCACCCTGCGGGCCGGATCCAGGCCACGGGCCTTGAGTTTGATACCCTTGGAATAGATCATGAACCACTGATGTGCAAGCTCCAAGTCCAGCTAATGCAGATTCAGTGTCTCTGATATGATTTTGAGCATATACCTTTAATTTTCAGAAACTGCTATTAAGTCACAAAGATGCAAAAAACAGCAGTTTTGTGTTTTAAACGGTTAATTGTAGAAATATTGTAAGTCACCCAGGGTCTTTGCAGTGAGCAGACATAATAAATATAAATACAGGCAGTCTGAAGAGATGGAAAGCAGGACTAGCTGGGAATTTCAATACTCAACTTACAACCACAGCTGGGAGACAGAATTTCCATTGCTAAACAAGGCAGTTGTTGAGTAAGTTGCATCCAATTATATGACTTTTTTTCCCCCCACTGTTGTTAAGTGAATTACTGCAGTTAAATGAATCAGTCACTAAGCGAATCTGACAGCCCTTACTGATTTGGTTGTTGAAAGCCAGTTTGGAAGGGTCGCAAATGGCAATCACGTGATCCCAGGATGCTGCAACCATTATAAATACATGCTGATTGCCAAATGCCTGAATACGATCTGGTGTAGCCAGAGACAGATGCAGGTGAAAGACTTCAGTTCATTGATCTACCGCTCAGTGACTGAGAATGCTGAATAGATGATTCGCTGGTCGAACAGGATTCTTCTTCTGTAAGTCTGCAAGATCTTCAAAATCCTGTTCCACAGTGTTCATCATTTATTACAGGTGAATTTGACAAGATCACCAAAAAAGGCCTTTTTAATGGTTGCTCCGATTCTGGAAGTTGCTGCTTAAGATTGTCCATCTAAGCCTCTATGCCAGGGGTGTCAAACTCGCATTATTATGTGTCTTTGTTCCCCTTTGCTAAACCGGGCATGGGTGTGGCCAGCATGTGATGCATCTGGCTTGCGGGCCAGGAGTTTGACAGCCCTGCTCTATGCAATAACCTTCATTTGGGGTATATACCCAGGGATTTTGTCTGTTAGCTGATTGCTTTTTCTGCCTGCTGGGGATAGTGGATAATTTGAAAGCCACCTGCTACTGATTTTAAATTGCTTTCTTTATTGGTGAACTTCATTGTGGACTTCTTATGGTAAGTATGGAATAAAAATGCAAATGAGCAAGTTTTATTCCCAATTAAGTGGGCAGAGAATTACAGCCATAGAACATAATCATATCTGCTCTTCAGAATCTCTTTTCCTTTCTTCCAACCTTTGACTTTATCCCTGCTTCATCCCTTCCTGCCTTCTGTTCATTTTTTGTCATCTTGCCACAATTTATTCTTCCCTCTACCTTTCTCCATCTTTTCCTCATTTTGTTTCTCTCTTTCCTTTCTGATCTCCCTCCTTCTCTTCCCATCTGATTATTTTCATCTTTAGTGCCCTTGCCTCTTCCTCTTATTTTTTTCCTTTCCTTCCATCTTCATTTCTTCCCCTCTCCCTCCCTCTCTCTCTCACCTCCCTTTCTCTGCCAATCTTTTTCTCCTTCCTCTCCCTTTCCATCCCTTATCGTGTGCACAATATGGATCATTTATTTGTACGCTCTGCTGGAAAACTTCAGAATTTTCAGAATACTTCAGAGAGTATTGGATATTAAAATATATGAACATTCTTGCAGCGATGAAGGAAACATTAAAATGAAAGGGAATGTGAGGCCAAGCACAAATTATAGTACTCTAAATTGCAAAATGAAAACCGATGGAGATTAAATATGGCCACAAATCAAGATAAATCTGTTACTCAGAAAATCAATAGTCCTTTATTTTGGATTTATAGAATAGCTATTACTAAATATCTCTGCACAATAAATCAGAGGAGATAGGGCAGAGAGAAAACATCTTTCACTATCTCCTTGTGTTCAATTTTAAATTGCTATTTTAGTAGTTTATGGTAAAAAGCCATGTCATCATGCTTAAAACTTGTTGCTGATTCTGTCTTAGTTTTGATAAGTGGTACTGATTCTTGGCAGAAAAGTACAACCGCTCCCTCTAATTTTTACTTATTTACTAACACAGTTTAGTAGGATTGAATATGCAATTGTTGAAAGAGGAGAGCAAAACAGCACAATGGCTAAGCCACAATTAGCCTATCAAAGTAATAAGGCTCTAGGTTGGATAATTTTATTAGAAAGTTTAAACTGAGCTGAGCGATCCGGCAAGCAGAACTCAGATCCCAGAATAGGTTAAAAGTAAAATGAAAGGAGACATTTTTTCAAAGATGTCATGGTACTGTTTACTGTACCTGTTTTCCCCACAGACCAATGAAAAGCACTTCAGATATTACACGGTAAATATATTTTACATTTCTGAAGCCCTCTAAAGCTGCTTGTTATAACGAGAAATAATGGTGGATAAAAATAGTATACTGCTCATATATTGCAGTAACACCTTCAGGTGTAAACTATTACCTGTCTTTTGCCCTCCTTTTCAATATATCATGAAATGATTCACAAATGATATATTACAAAAAGATTATACATTTGTAATATATACAAATGCATGCAGGTAGAGAAATATCTAGAGTCCAGAAGTGAAAATAATGATTCTATAGAAGCTGCATAATTACTTCTCTGCTCTGGATTGAGCTCCCATATTCTCCAACCAGTTGTCTAGGTCGAGATGGGACTACTTAGATTATGGGAATTCATCAAACACTTTGATATAACGCATCAGGCGTGGGTAGACCTTTACAAGGTAAAACAGCAACAGAAAGTTACAGTAGGTCTCACCTAAAGAACCATATTTATTATAGCATAAGCTTTTATGAACCTTCCAGAAACTCTTGTAATGTCAGATTTTTTGCTTTGGATCCAATTTATGGTAAGCCTGCTTGATGTAGAGCTGAGCAATATTTGCATAAAAATGACTTATACAAAGGACTTTTCATTTGTTCAGTTGGGATAACAGCTGTCCAAAGCTTGCTCCCATTCACTATTTTGGGCTAGGAATTAGCTGTGTCTGAACATTGATAGCTAGTAACACAACTGGATTTTTACTTGTTTTTAAAGAAAAGCACTAGTATGACAACCATTCCCCTTTAGTTTTGCAACGTTTTGTCACATAAAGAATTCACCAGTTAAAGTACTCCAAAAGGATAGTTATCAATGGAATTCACGTATTGTTCAGACTTGTTAGTTTTGGCAGCTTTCAGGTGGAATTTGTAGCTGGATTATCCTGCAATTTCATGCTTCAAGGTATTTGGTAGAAACTCATGAGCAAAGCCAAAGGAGAGAAAGGCATGCCTACAAGAAGTCATACAAACATAGCAGAGGAATAAATCAACTTATTCTGTATAATTTCAAACAGCTGACCAAAGTAATAATTCTCTTAGGTCTCTACTACACATTTTATGAAAATTGTAGCAAATTTCCAAAACATCCGTGTGTACTTTTGATCTCGTAAAGCAAATTGATTTTCCTAAGTGCAGACCACAATTTTGAGAGCTGAAACTGCAATAGGGATCAATTTCCATTGAGGGAGCTTGTTATGGCTGTAGTAACCAAAAGCAATCAAAGCATTTCTGAAGCTTACCTGAACCATTTACTTTAGTGCAGGGACTTGCAGATGTATAGACCACAAATATGATTATTAGTCCAATACCAAGACTATTCTAAGGAGATACAACTTGGTAGAAACACTACTAGGCATTCCAGAGTCCACATGTTGCCCTAGATCATGTAAAGATGGCAGCACTGAAATTTGGCAGCAAACAACTTAATATTCATGGATATTTCTTTTTTTGTTCCCAAAGATAAAAAGTGTGTGTTAAACTGAGGTGTAGCAGATCTATTTTTCCCCTTCTCTCAAAAGCGGAACATTTTCAATGGTCTCTCCAGACACACTCCCTGTGTCCTTCAGGAAATACATTTTTGGAAAAAAGAAAATGATAATGTCATCTGCAGTCTCAAAAAGATTGTCTGCTTCTGTGTCATGTTTGCTTTGTAGATTTGAATAATTTTGATTATTCAAAAAAACCATGCCCGAATACACTAACTGCTTAGTATAGTGTGTGAATAATCAGCTTGCAGTGAAAAACCTGGTATGGTGGTTTTTATTGCCAATATTCAGCAGATATTAAAACTCATAGCAGATTTAAATAAACAACCAAAAAAATCCCCCATGTTTCATGGATAAGATTGATACAGCAATTCTTACTTGGAATAAAAAGGGATTTGGTTTCTGGTGCACTACTTTAAAGATTTATTGGGTCATGGAATTATGTCAAACAACTAATGATATTAGTGGGAAACCTATTTACAAGCCAGGGGAAGCCTGTATTTTCAGTTTTAGAACTGAATCTGCCATGAAATAAAGCAAGTCTTGATGTGTCTCCTGGGATATGGCAGAATTCTGCACTCCCCCTAAAAGCCTGCAGAGTTTACAACGTTTACTCTTCTCCTTAAATGTTTAAAGAAGCAACAAATACTTCAAAGCTTTCATTTTAGTCTTTTTATTAAAAATTCTAAATAGTCTTTAAAAAACAAAAACAAAATGCTTAATCAATGCTATGGTAACCGTTTGTACATGCACAGTTAAGGTGCTAAAAACAAAATAAAACTGATTAGGACACTGGCTTATTGTACATGAGGAATCAAATCTACAAGGAGTTTAGTGCAAGTTGAATTGTTAGCATTGGAGATCAGGTACCATGCTGGTGTATTCAAATTATCTCTTCTCAAATCACAATTTCAGATAAAAGAAACATTAACAACCCCCCTCTACGCAATAACAGCATTGATTAGAAGTACTAGAATTTGCAAAGAATTTTCCTGAAAGAAATTATATAAAAAAGCCAACCCCACTCCTGTTTGAAAACAGAGGAAGTAAACGATCTTTGCTTTAATCTGCTACTTCATTTTGGTTTTCCTGCACTGGCAAAAAGTAGCTTATACCCATCAAGTCATTTTATACAAATTACAACATTAAATACAGGTGTTTTGTGCTAAGGCTGAACTATTTTTTTTCTAGAACAAAGACTTATCTTCTCTGCCTAACTATGCCAGATCTGACAGAAACTGGCTTAATTACTAAATTGTTCAATATTCTATATTTGTTATAGTTGCAACATTACCTGCAACAGTGACATAATCAAATCAAAATTGGGGAATCGGCAAATGATGCTTCTCAGCAAGGGGAACAAATGGGAGCCCAGATGCCATTCTACTAAAACTAGTTCATGTTTCATTTTAAGTCAGTTTTCTTTATATATAAAGAGCCACAAGAGTGATCTGCATAACTTATATTCAAAATTGGACATAGATTTTACATAACCCTATTCCAAGGATGCTTGTCCCAGTCAGTTAAAAGAAAACTCCAAGTAACAAGCTAATGTTAAATATAGCCTAATTTTTTTGCTTCGTGTCATTTTGCAAAAGAGAAAAACAAATTCTTTGTAAAACCAAAGATTAAGTCTATTGCGATTACAAAAAATAAAATAAAATAAAATAAAAAGCCTCTTGCTGATAATAAACCCTCAAACTGTTTGGTTTATGGTGACAGCATTGCTAACACAGGACACTATTTATTGTACATGAGAAAGTAAACTAAAGAATAGATTATATTATAAATAAATCTATTTCCACAGCTCCTGAACGGGGAGGAAAAAATAGATGCTTCAGGTCTAGCAGTTTCAGGTATGCAAGATGGAGCCCAAAGTGGCAGAAATGCCTTGGAGTTTCTAGAACCACTTGGATTGTGTTTTATTAATATTCTTTAAAAAGTATTTGAGATTGCAAATTATTTTTATTTGTTGATATAAACATACTGCATTAAGGCCAGAATTTTCTATTTTGGCCACATCAATCCCAATGAAAAACAAATTCTAGTTTTGAGAAGTTGTACAGATCGACTGCATGATCACAATATATGATTTTTTGCGCACTGTCCAAGTATAGCATTTTATAAAACCGGCATGTAAATGGTTTATCCAGCACTACTTTAATATGGTTAACTGAAGGAAAATGGGGGGGGGTCAGGCAAGCTGCTTGAGGAGGTAGGCAGCATGATGCAAAGAGTGATTTTGAAAAGTGCCTGCTTCATTGAGCAATGAAGGTGGAAAGAGAATAGTTTAGAGGCACTTGACCCAATTTCAACAGTTGAGAAGTGGAGATACCCCAATAGTTTTTTAAGAAGCAGCACTGGTTGGCATATAAATCTCAGATTTTAAAAGGTAGGTATCTTAACAGACAATTAGTGGAAAAAAAGAATGTGGCAGTTTTTTTGTCTGCTGCTTTCTTGCAAGTGGCTTTGACATATAGCTATGGGAAGTCTCTTGGCTCCATTCTGCCTTACATTAATAGAAAAAGGCAGCTGACATGTAAGCTTTGACTAGAATGTAGAAGCAAACTATGTTGCTATTTTCTAGGACAATTTTTTTTCTGAGTGAGTTAAATCTATGGGAATCCATGCTGACTCAAATTGTAAAGACATTAAGAAAAAATATTTTACTAGATCTTTTAAAATTTCCTAAAATTCTACAGATATTTTCCCCTACCAGATATTTTTATTTTTCCCTATTTTGAATTACGTAGTTTGGGGACTGCTGTATGCCAAGAACAAAGAAAAAAAACATTGCTGGATATTTAATAATTGTGTTGCCTTATAGTTAAATCAGATGTTTGTTGCACTGATTGAATTATGTATTGTGGGTGTGGGTGTGGGTGGGTGTATGTATGTATGTGTATATATATATTAATTATATTTTAAAAAAGCAGGAATTATGCAAAAACCCAAGCAGACTCTAGACTGGAGGTTTAACTTGTCTTTCCCCAGTTCTGATCAAACATTCCCACTTCTCTGAAGTTGGTACAGGTGACCTTTGTTATCTGCAATCCATTAGTTATGATTGGTAAATACAGATCACATTATTTGCAAAAGGATTGGGTAGCTTTAATCTTTGATACATTATTCTATTTGGAAGATTTCTAGAGTATTTTTAATGGAGGGAGGTATTTAAGCGTGCACAAAATAATGGCGGCCTTTGCTCATGAATAAAATACACTTCTTCAAAGTCTTGTTCTGCACAATTTTGTTATCAATGGCTGTTAGACTGGAATAGAACCACCACAAATAACAAGGGCTACCTGCATTATATTTACACTTTATGGAAAACTCCCTTGATATTAATATTTCTCTTGAAATGAAAATATTGCAAATTTTGCTAGAACAAGAACAGAAAAAAAATCCTTGCTTACCATGGTTTGGATGCTGTTCAGGCTTCCTTATAATTATATTCTCATAATTAACATTAGCTTGATCCCAATTGATTTAAAGCACCCAAACAAGTTACAAAGTGGCTGATCTGGAACTTCACAATTTATAAATTAGAATTTAAAATAATACTAAGCCTAATTCTTGTAGCTCCAAAGTATTTCAGCACTGGTTACTTTTCTTGATGAACCAAGAATGAAATGGTTTGTCATTAAATTCAGATACCTAGCATATGTTCTCCACTGTATATAAAAAGTTGATATAAGGGAGGGTGCATATTAAGAAAAAGAAGCAGAATAATCATTTTCCAGCAGTAGTATTAGAGCAATAGATGAGGTAGATTTAAACACACACAAGTGCTTCCTTAACTCATGCCAATAGCTGCCTTAGAAAAATCAAGTTCACTGTCCAAGACAAGCATGGGCAATGTTTTAATTAAGAACTGTAGGTTTGCATATTTTAATTGCTCATGTGCATATCATTCATAAGCGTGAATGAATACAAAACTATAGTTGGTTTACACTGCAGTTAAGAACTCATTGCTTGTACTTTTAACTTGGAGGTAAAACCCATTCTATTTAACTGGTCTTACATTGTCTCGTACAATAAAGTTTGAGTTGCATCTTCAAATGAGAAAAATCCCTATTCTGGAATTATAGTCTCACTGCTGTTAATCTTGAATTGGTCCCTAAATATCAAAGAACTTTGAAATAATAAGCTGAAAGCTAGTGCTTCGCAATTGGGCAGTTGCATTCAAAAAGCTGCTTACAATAGGTAGACTGAAGGGTTTGGCTGCATTTGTTCTCCTGGTTTCCATATGCATATCTTGAGTTTGGAACTGAAAATGATCAAATTCAACATTTTCTCCTCAATGACTATCTGCAGGGCTCAGCAAATATTCTTCATAAACAGGATAACAGATTATTCAAAGTACTTATTATTTTATGGATCTTCTTGCCCTTCATTTCTCAAAAAAAAAATCTGATTCTTTGAAAGAAGCAATTAACTCTTTCCTCCCAAAATGTCCTAGAATAGATATAGGAAGAACCGTTCAAGGCACTGATGCTGAAAGAATTGAAGCATGGGGGAATTTTTGTAATATTCCTAAAGGCTACATTAGTTGCTATATTAAAAAATCAATTTCTCTCCTATTCAATAAGAATTTTGAAGGTGTTGAATTCCGTTTGATAATTAAGAACCAACTCCACTTTGCTTTTCTTTGAAAACTAGTAGTAAATTGGAATATTTTCTATCAAAACACAAACAAGGAACTTTACACTAAATGTTGATAAACTCCCTCCCTCTCCATCAAGACCAGAATTTAACTTAAGAGCCAACAATATTAAGACTTTTGTTATTTTTTTTCCTTTTGTTGTATTTCCAGTGCATTCACTAATAATCTCTGATGTCCTCTATACAGTTTTTAATATGCAGCCTACATTCTGTGCCTCAGGAGAACAACTAACTAGTTTATTATTTTATTAGAATGGGAAAAAGCAAAACAGATATCTCCCTCTCCCTCCACAAAAAAGCAAACCCAGTCTTCTACTTTGGGAAACTTTTCACAGAGCCTTCGTAGTATGACACTTATAGATGCATAGGGATTTTTAGAAAAGATGGGGAAAACATCAACAAATAAATATAGTAGCCAATCTTAAACGCATCCACAGTTAACTTGTAGAATTGATCAACAATAGACTTGCTTAGAGGCAGTCTTCCTAAGAAATATTGAGCTACAGGAAAAAGGTACTGACCAAACTGGGTGCCATTCTGGCTGATAAGAAGAGTAAAAGCTGTTATATTATTTTGATAAGAAATGGATGCCGTTCATTTAAAAATAAGTGTGAGATGGGAAAAGAAGTGCAGATCAAGCGCTGGTCCCATCCTCTTCAATAACTCGGTTCATGCTGGTGCCATGAGTTATGTGAGTTACTGGATTTCCACTGAGGTCTCTGGTGCTACTGTGACGTGATTGATCATTGAGCCGATGGGAACTGCTATGCCTGGAGTGGTCAGTCAATCGGGACATACTGCCATGAGGTAGTCGATCTTCAATTCCACGGTAACTGCAGGGGGTATATCTAATTCATAAAGACTTATCTGTTTTAGTAATACAGACACATATACATTGAAAATATTCCAATCATCTCCCAAATATATAAATTAGATAAACAAAACTTAGAGTTTAATCCAAACGTTTTCATTTGTAGGACTATCATTTTTCAGTAAAAATACTTTTAACATATTTTATTACTTCTTTGTAATATTGGTTCCACTTTTAAGCATACTTATTTTATATTCACAGAGGGACAAGTTAACCATGGATAATCTCACAATAAGAAACTTGCTGGATGGAGCCAAATACTTATTTAGCTCACTGTTCTGCATTTTATAATCATCTATCAGATGCGTCATATAAGCCCATAATAAGAATATAAGGGCAGCAGTTTTTCCTTACTTCTGCTTTCTAACAAATGAATGCTAACCTTACTCGGAATATAGCATAGCCATGAGAACTGATGATCACTGATAACCATATTTTCCATGAATTCTTTTTCTTTTAAAACCATTCCAATTATTCTTTCCTGTTATTTTATTTATTCATTCATTCAAATACCTTAATATTGCCCAGCTCAATCATGACAGTTTACATAAAACGGCATGACTAATACAAATACAAGCAAAAATGAAAATAACAATAGCTCTCATGTATATTGATTATTCAAATAAATCTGAATGCCTGCTCAAAGAACTCCTTTCTCTTCTAGAAAACTGGGAGAATGGATGTCAGAGAAAACTCATGGGCAAAATGTTCCAAAGCATGACTGTCATAACAGGAAATAAGGGTCTGGATTCTCATGGGAACATAACGGACATCTTTCCCCTGCATGCATGCATGAACAAGGAAAATGCTACTTGGAGGAGACAGTCCCTAAGGTGCTCTGGAGCCAAGTCATATGGAGCTTTAACGGTCAAACCAGTACTTTGAATTAGATCAGAATCATATTGGCAGCTGTAACCCCAAGAAACTGATATAAAACCAAGACAGTAGTACTTACCTGCTAGCAGCCTGGTCACTGCATTTTGTACCAATTAAAGCTTTTGAATCATTTTCAAAGACTGTCTCGTATAAAGCATGTTATAATAATCTAATTATATGGTGACTAGCACATGACTCTGTTGTCAGAACAGTTTGATCCAAATAAGGCAGAAATTGGTGCACCATTTATAGCTGAGTGAATATCTTTCTGTCATGCATTCCACCTATGATAGCCAGCTCCTTTAGAAGGGCTACACCACTCATATTTGGAGATGGAACCATCATGCAAACATTTCTGGACAAGTATCAACTCTATCTTTGTTTCTATCTTTCCAAAGATAGGGTTAAAATTATTACTACGTCTCCAATTCATTCTGGGGTACAATGTAAAGTTGAGAATCATCCGGATATTGAGAAACTAACAGGTGACCTCTTCCAGCAATTTCTTATAGATGTTAAAAAGAAGAGTAGGGAGAGAAGGGCCATATAGTAACCCATGCTACAGCACATATCAGGTCAACAGCTCATTCCCCAGCAATACTGGCTGAAGCTACCTACTGTGATATAAATGAATCTTCAACCCTCAATCATTATAGACAGTCCAATAAGATACCATGACCAGAACTAAGAACTAATAGAACTAAGAGAGCCTCCTTTAAGGTTCCAACACAGGTTCTTCACCAGAGTAAGCAATGCTCTCTGTTATTTGCCTGGGTCTGAGCCTAACTGAAAAGGATCTAAATATCCATTTCCTCTAGGCCCTTTGCAACAACCAAAGGAAGAAGTTAGAGACAGGATGATAGCTCACAATATGGTTAGATTGAGAAATGCCTTTTTCAAAATGCATTACTGACAGCCATTTAATTAACAGCCCATTCCATCTTTTCTCTACCTGGCTGCCCTCCAGAACTATAGATTTCAATCTGCAATTCCAGAATTTTCTGCATGAATTATGCTGGAAGGCATTCTACTGCTGTATTATTAAATCTGGAATTAGTTCATATTTGATAACCAACTGGGTAGGGTGTGTGTGTGTGTGTGTGTGTGTGTGTGTGTGTGTGTATATATATATATATAACTTGCATTCTGGAATGGTTATAAAATGCTCTAGACATGATTGCCTTCATTGATTAGTTATATATCACTGAATATATTACAGAATGGAATTGCTAAGAATTAGAGCATTTGACTTCCTAATTTGTACTGAATTTCTCTAATGTGGAGGTCTTGTAACAGAAGCTCAACCAAAAACTGACTTCCTCAAATGATATCCTCTAGATATGTTTCAGTCATTCACAATGAACTTACATTACATTAAGAATATACCAGGTTAGGGAAAGATAGCTTAAGCCATAGAAAACAACTTGTTAAATTTTATTTCAAATTAGCATACAGTAGGTAGAAGGAAGAATAACTGTATACAATGTTATCATTAGGAACCTTGACTCAATCATTTCCCTTGAATTCATACTGCCCTGGCTTTGATAAGAATTGTTTACACTCTGCTTATGTATTTACAGGATAATATTTTAATTTCCTCACCTGCCATCTCGTGACCTATGCAAGCTGCCATGGTAGCTACTGACTTTGCTATGCACACTGCCTGCTTTGCTTCGCTGGTCATCCATCATAGCCAATTGTGTAGAGGAGGCATGGGTGGAAGTCCCTTGGGTGGAAGTCCCTCTGGATTTGCGAATTATGGGTGTATTTGGATCTCTCAAGAGAGACTGAGCAAAGTCGGGTTCCTGAAGTACTTGCCGGCTCTCATTAACAACCCTGGTAAATATAAATCAGTTTAACACCAAAAGACAAATGGAAGCAGCAGCATGTAGAAGAAGCTAGGCAACAAAAAGCTCTGACTATACTGCATGAATTCAGAACTGCATATTTCTGTTATATCTGTATCATTCAAAATTAAGACAATGCATGACAGACAGGTTGAAAGTGGTTAAAAATTACCACTACAATTACAGCAGTTGCATTGTATCATTCCCAGAATATTGCAACCACCGAACAGAAATAAGCTATTATGTCCTTGGGCACAATTTGGTCATTCCACATGGCTGCTGTAGAGTAGCTGACATCTAACCAATATAACAAGCTTTGGGGAGGCATGGTATTATGGGGCCTTTAATTGTACCTGACAAATTGGTCCTGGGAAGTAATGGAGACACTTAATAACAACATTATTACAGAGCCAGCATATTGCCCTCAACAATTTGGGTCCTCATTTTACCAGCCTTGGAAGGAGGGAAGCTGAGTCAGCCTCAAGCACATTAGGATCATACTCCAGGTTGTGGGCAGAGTTAGCCTGCAATATTGCATTCAGTACTGCAATACTGTGCCACCATGGTTTTATTGCCCGTGCTATTAACATTTATAGTTCATAAAATTGCCAAGGAAAGTCACCTTCAGTTTTGGAATACAATGACATCAGTATATGGCAACCTGACCTTTTTTTTTTTACCCATAAATCCAAAACAGAAGATTTTGGTACTGAGGAGGGGAAAAAAGCTGAAAACTCAGGAACTAAAATCAATGGAAAATGTATTTCCTGGGCAGAAGAATTCAAGTAATGGGGTAGAATTGCATACCTCCTAAAATCAAGTTTATAGTTAGAAGGTGTTTCTGGATTCATTTTTAATTCTGAAAGCACAAGTAGTGGAAGTAGACAGGTATGACATTTATGGACTTTGGCTTAACGTATCAACTAGAAAAAGCAGATTAGACTTCTCATATATTTCAACCTTCTCCACCTTCCAGGTATATGGACTTCAACTCACTCTTTTTTCCTCCGCCCATGAAAAAAGCTGGCCCATTCAAAGCAAGTCTTTTTACTTCCAACCCAAAAGACTGATGGGATTCCCACTATGAGGGCCATCAGATATTTCATAAGGAAGAGGATCAAGTCCGGTCGACTCATCTGAGTAACCTGTAAAAAAGAGGCAAGTGTAACAAGCAGACAAAGGGCTGCACAGATACAATCCCAGATATTAAGTCATTTAAAAATAATTATTATAGACCCAAGGCTTGCTGCTAACGTACCTGGCTCCCTGCCGCGTGGCAGCGGCCCTACCCAAGCTACTCGATGTGATAGCCGCGGTGGCGGTTGATACACCCAGGCTTATGGTCATGGGGGATTTCAACTTGCCATCC
>JANHZT010003622.1:418911-435060 GCA_032468215.1 Stegonotus admiraltiensis | reverse complement strand
ATTCTATTCTATTCTATTCTATTCTATTCCATTCCATTCCATTCCATTCCATTCCATTCCATTCCATTCCATTCCACATTCCATTCCATTCCATTATTTTCTTGCTATGCCTCCCAGAGAGAGAGGATATGAGGAGGAAAAGGAGAATATGTCCTATTTTGGCCAGTTGTCTGGTAATATCTCCCTCAAGGTCAGCTTTACATTCTATTACCTTCTGCAATAGCATAGCTGTCAGAAAATGCTCATATGAGCACCCCAAATCTGGCTGAGATTTGAACCTCACTCTCTTGGCACTGTCTTTTTTTTAATCCAAGTATGCATTCTCATTCCTCTGGGTACCTTGCAGGTAAAAGAAGCTTAACAGGTGGGTCACATAAATGCTTCTTGTCGGTGGAGTTCAGCTTAAGGGAAAAATAAAAAGAACATTATTGGATTCATGCTTGTTTCATTTATTTAGTACTATAGAAAAGCATTACAGAGGAACCTTATTTCTGAAGGTTCCTCTGAAGGATGTCAGTGGCACCACAGTATTACAGGAATGAATAACAGAATAACAGAGTTGGAAGATCTGGAGGTCTTCTAGCCCAACTCCCTGTTCAGGAAACCCCTTGCCCAGGAAACCCTATACCATTTCAGATAAATGGTTGTCCAATCTCTTCTTTACAACTTCTAGTGATGAAGCATTCACAGCTTCTGGAGGCAAGTTGTCCCACCGATTAAAATGAATGCTAATACTTATTATTTATGTAGAACATTTTGTGCAAACTAATGGTTTCACATATATTGTTATTATACTTTTGGTCCTAAAGTTGTAATGGGAATACATAGTTCTCCACTATGTATTCTCTGCTGAAATCTAAGAATTGTAGTTCCAACACATTTGGACGATATCTAGCTGGTAAAAGCTGCTGAGGGCCACCTATTGGCATTAGAGGCAGGCCAGCTGGTCACTATTTGTAATGTTTTAGTTCCCTGAACCCATCAATTCTTCAAGAATAGCTCCTTGTTGTTCACTCCTCTGGTCTTTTAAAGGGAGCCAGCTAATTTGGAATTCTTCTTGAGTCTCCTGCTGCTTCTGGGCAGCTGCGGAGCTCAGCATGAGTTAGGGTTGTGCTGAGACAAGGCAACCAGGCCACATAACTAGCACTTTTTCTGCAAAAGAAGGTAAACACTAGTTTGCTCTCATCAATAAGCCCTGCTTTGTTCCTTTCTCCTTCAAAATCTCAAAGGGACTTTTCTTCCTGTTCTCAACAGGAGAAACCAGTTTGGTGGGAGACTGAAATCAGCTTTGTACATAAAGCTGAAAATGAAATTCTCCTTATTTATAACCTTTTCTTAAAGCAGGAGAACAACTAGGTGATTTCCAAGATAGCTTCAGCTCCTCCTCCTCCTCCTCCTCCTCCTCTTCTTCCTCCTCCTCCTCTTCTTCTTCCTCCTCCTCCTCTTCCTCCTGTTCCCTCCTCCTCCCCCTCCTCCTAACTTGAACATTAATTTTAATCATGATACAGGAATTTGTGTGGATTTTAAAAGTCTATTCTACTAAATAATGGAATTCTTATTTTTTGTGTTAAATCAGCTACTTTTTAAAGAAAGCAATTGTTTTAATTCAAGGATACATTAAGTTGTCACATGTCTATGCCCCTCTAATCTGAGCATCATCTCACAAACAATTAGCTTGGCTTAATAAATCAGTCCCTACTAACTTAACATTAATCCTTCATGCTCCATTTGTACCACTTTATTTGTCCATTTACTCACATCCCATTTTCCAGCTACCATTAACATCACATGACAGAAGCCTATTTCATCATGCTGTATCTTGCAGTTATTACAAGAGACTAGCTGGAGAAATTAAGCAGATATATGACTATAATGCACAAATGCATTTTGGCAAAACTGGAACTACTGTATTCTTCATACTTTAAAATATCTTTAATACAGAAAATATCTAAGTGATCAAAGAAGAAAAAAGCTGTGGTTATGAACAACTTTTACTACTTTAATTTGAATTAAGCAATTTTAAGAACCTACTCAAATGTGCTAAAAAGATGGGTATAAACAATATTTATAAAATGTACATTTGCTTTGAAAGTGAAGTGTTTGTAGATATCACTTTTCTGCACACTTCATAGGACTTTAGGGATTTTTCTCCCCCAATTGTTATCCTCTTGTGTTTTACTCCATTATCTGCAATTTACTTGCCATAGATAATCATTGAAGAAGGAAAAGATGGAATAGTTGTAGAAAGTATTTTGGGTAAAAGCTCTTGAAACACCATAGATTATAGGATAAATATTTATCTATACAACTCCTGGGCAGGGGACATTAGTTGGAAATGTAATAAACGTTTTAGAAAGTAGTTAAAATAACAGTACACAACTATGATAGCCCCTGAAACAAAGCCACCAAAAGCTCCCTTTAACTTAGTGCTTTTGGAGAAAGATGTTTGAGAATAACATAGTTGGAAGGGACTAAGGTGGAGGAACCATTGAGAATGTCTGTTGCCCAGACCATATCCCACATGCCTTGTGGGAGTGGGTAAACCCCAATAGGTCTTCTTGAGATGTTATAACTAGATGGAATGATATGATTATATTTTGGTTGTGTTTGCAGGGCATTAGGGATAATAATCAGCGTTCTCAATTGGGCTTTGAAGCCTATTGGTAACTACTTACATTTGGTTGAATTCTTTGCAGCTCTTATATGTATCCTACCATGGATATTTTATGTATATACACCACAAAGAATCATACAATTGTGCTAGTATAAAATACACAGGTATTCAAACTAAGCATAAGGAAGGAAGGAAAATCAGATGGAGCCTAGTAACAACTTTTCTAACTAACAAATTGTATCAGAAGCATAAGCTTTTAGATAGATACATATATACTGTACATATAGGTATTACAGTAGTTATGTATAGATTCATAGCTAGCCACTATGCAACTAATGAAGTGAGCTGCAGTTCCCAAAATCTTGTGCCTTTTAATAAAATTAGTCAAAAAAGGAAGAACCAGACTCACCTATTTTTTGTTTTTTGTTTTTGCCATTATACAGTAACATGGGTCTCCTCCTAATATGTCCATAAGGTACTCCTCTGGTCAATTTTTTCTCTGTTGATACTCAACAAACATTGCCTTAGCAATGTATCAACAGAGATGCTCAACAAACATTTGTTAGGGCATTAAGATATGGAATCAATTCTACTCTTGGTTAGAAAAGAGATACAAATAAGTAAACTAATAGTTATGTATAAAAATGCTATAATCAGAATATTTTGTTAGTGATGAATCGTTGTAATTGATTGGATGAGAATGAAGACAGAAGAAACAACAAAAAGAAGAATGATTGGAGAAAACACCGAGATGTCACATGGAAGGAATGACCAATGTATTAAATGTTTGTTAGTTTAAAAAATAAAAAAACTTTTAATAAAAAAAATCATTTGTTAGGGCAGATACTCAATTTTGCTAGGGCAGATATTCAACAAACATTGCCCTAGCAATAGCTCGGAAGACTAAACCGCTGGTACTGGTGACCAACCCAAATTTCATCCGAAACGTTGTCCTAAATCATTCAACGTTTACTCCATCCAACATCTTATCCATTCTGCTATTACAGAGTATATACAAAGTGTACTGTAGCTCAGCATGCTCAAATTAAGTCCCAGTGACAAGTATTTAGTCTATGTGATGTATAAAAATGACTTACAGAGTCATGTTGATTTGCTAAGTACATTACTTCAGAGAAATGCAGACAATGAATTCTCCTTCCTCAACTTGCTTGGTTGGCATAGGTCAGGAATGTGCAGTGAACTCTAGCAGCCTGCCAGGGTTGACAACTGGGCACTTAGCTCAGCATTTAAAGTAGGGAATTTACTCAGTCTGCAACCAGGCAACCCTGAGAGGCCAGGCAGAAGCTGGTAATTATATAAGGCCCAAATATAGAAGAAGACTGATTAGCAGGACAAAACAGGGGTTCCTTTGTTTATTTTAAATTATGTGACTTGCATCTGAGGTTAATATTATAGGGTTCATGTAATTTCAAGCCTCAATATTGTAGAAAATCAAAATTTGTCACAGCTTACTACGCCACAAAAAGGAGATTTCAAACTGCACATAGCGTGGGGTCTGTTATTAGCCTTGGTAATATTAATAAACAATAATCCTTATATTACCTTACTTTTTAAATTCTAGCATATTATTACAACTACAGATTACAATTAGCAACAGTAATAGTCATATCAATCTTGCCTTCAGGAACTCCAAAACTCCTAAGATTCAAAGGACTTTGAGAACATGCCAATTTTTAAGAGCTTCTAGAAGGCTAAAGGCAGGGGTGAAATCCAGCAGGTTCTGACAGGTTCTGGAGAACCAGTAGCGGAAATTTTGAGCGGTTCGGAGAACTGGCAAATACCACCTGGCCCCAGAGAGGGGTGGGAATGGAGATTTTGCAATATCCTTCCTCCAAGAGTAGGGAGGGAATGGGGATTTTGCCGTATCCTTCCCCTGCCACACCCACCAAGCCACACCATGCCCACAGAACCAGTAGTAAAAAAATTTGGATTTCACCACTGACTGAAGGGTAGTTTCTATCCCTTGCCTTTAGGAAAAGCTGTTCCAGATAAGAGGAGACCCCACAGTGAATACCCACTTCCAGGAACCTGCCATTGTACGTCCTGATAGATATGGACCTTTGGCAAGCTTATTTCATGCCTTCATATTCAGCAGATAGAGTATCAAAGATACCCAACCCCCAAATCAAATAGAGTTGTATAGGTCAGTGGTCTCCAACCTTGGCAACTTTAAGCCTGGAGGACTTCAACTCCCAGAATTCTGGGAGACCCCTGTTTTACTAGTACCTTGCATTGCATTCATTGGTAGCCAATGCAGCTCCCACAGCAATGGTGTTACATGGCAGTATAAGACTTTCCAGTGGGCATCTGTGCTCATATATGGGCATATTGCAGCAATTGGGTAGTCTTCAAAAACAGCCCCCTATAATTGAATTGCATTAATCTATATAGGAGATGACAAGGGCCTGGATGTATGGGTGAAAACTTTTAGTATCTCCTGTTCTACGTAAGGCTGGAACTTCAGTTGGTCTTCCTGGCCTTCATTTGTTATTCCAGCAAAAGTCTGGGAAGATGCCTGAACAGTGGACTTGCTTTCCACAAGGAAGCATAAACCTGTTTATTCTGTCTACATTCTGGAGATGTGCAACTGGTTATTATCCACATATTGATAATATGTGGATAATGTCCTAATGTTTTCATTTATTCGTATCCTTTTCATGTATTTATAATAATTATGTTTACACTTGTATCTGTCATAAAATACATGCTTGATGAAATAAAATAAAATAAAAATATTTCAACCCAAACCAGTAAATGGCTTCCTCTGGTTGTTTCCTTTGAAGATAAACAGGTTAAGGATTGAATACTGAGAATACTGAGCCCGCATGAGGGCCTGACTTCTCCCTCACTGTGACAACTCATTGAACCCTTCCATTCAGGAGAGAACAGAATCATCTGAGTTCTGTGCTTCCAATTCCCAGCCCTCATCTGATACCATTATTTTACTAGCTAAAACTGCAGACATCTAGCAAGGAAAGAATGGCTGTTTTTCTCTTCACCCAAGTCCTGCCATAAATTATCCAAGAGCAAGACCTATGTGGTTTCTGTCCCATGCCCATTGCCCAGGATTGAATTCTGACCGCTATGAGTCTGGATCAGTGGTGGCATGCAGACGGTTCTATCCGAACTGGTAGGGGCGACTGCGGGATGCCCTGCCCACCCATGCGGACATCATGGTGTCCCCTTTTTTTACATTTATGAGGCTCTGCACATGCACGGACGGCTTTGCGCATGTGCAAAGACGGTGCATGTGTGCACACATTTGCAAACCGGTAGGGAAGGTAAGCGAATACCAAACCTGGTCTGGATGCTCTACTTTGTTTCTTCCAACACTCTCTGTAAACTGTTGCCTCATTATCTTTTCCACATCTTTCCTCCAAGAGAGGAGATTAGATATAGAATAATTATTCAAATATAAACAGATCTTAATTTTTTAAAGATGTCTGAATGCCAAAGACATTCGGGCCTGCAGATAAAGCAACTGCTGGCACAATGCCTACTGAAGAAACATCTTTTGCTGCCTGAAAATAATTGGTCACTGGGAATCTTTCTGGCATGTTTTGAGAGATCAGGGAATATTCTACCGTGATGTGCTTTTCCTTTTAACTTTTATAGGCAACGAGTGTCCTTTTGAACTCTAACCCTGAGAATCAATTAACTGACAACAAGCCCTTTACAAAAGATCACTCGGGTATCTCCTTGCCAATGGGTAGAACATACAATTCATTATTTACATCAAGAAATGAACTAATTAATCCCTTTTGAAACAGAAATTAGAACCCTTTTCTCCTTACCAGCTGAAGGAAGTTGGAACAGGAAAAGCAATCTGTCCGTCTGAGTGCTTCTCGCATTACTTGTTATATATCAAATAACCATGAAGTCTATCAACTTATATTGGGGCTTTAGTTCTCCCTTTTTAAATTGTAGCTTCTGCTACATTTGAAATCTATGGCTATGAAAAAAAGCTGTGATTTCATGGTGAGGACCTACTGAAATCACTAAAATGTAAGGAATTAGTTGCCCAATTATGTATGACTTAGTGGGTATTATTTAGATCAGGGCTCCCCAAGCCACAGTTCATGGCCTGGTACCAGGCCACACAAGTGGCACACATGTCTGTGAAACCATCTCCTCTTCCCCCTCTTCCCCCTCCTCCCCATTGCTGCCAGTCCATGGCGCCAGAATGGTTGGGGACCACTTAGTTAGATCAATCCAATTTTATTTGACAGCAGCAATCTTTTCTGATAACTTGATTTATAAGACTGCATGAAACTTCTGTCTATTTAGACCTTGGTAGCCAATACTTTTTGAAGTAAAGTAGTCTTTTTGGAGGTCAGGATGTACCCAGGATCAGGTATTTAGTGTGAAAAGCAATAAAATCTTTGGTTAGGATTGCATTCCATATGTGAGTGTCATATTAATTTCTACATCGGAAAAATATTTTTATTTATTTCTATGCCTCTTCTTGTCCCCAGATGGATGGGTATGACTTCTATTCATCTTCCATTTGCCTTGTTATATTGCAAAATCAGCTAAATCATTCTTGTCCAGAAACCAGAGCAAAATAATCCAGCATGATTCTAGACTGATCACCAAAAGGACTATTGGCATCTTGCAAAGTTGTTTCTAATGCCTAGGTAAATCTAACACAGCGTGATTAGGTTACTGTTATAACCGGCATACAAATTATATCTGGAATGGCATACTAATTCTTGTACAATTGTCATCCTCATGGGGAACATATTGACATTTGCAGCAGCCAAAGAAAAAGAATATTGAAAGGTAGGTTGGCAGGCTACCTGGATGACAAAGCAAAGGGGAAGAAGGACTGTCTCCCTTGTTAAGGAAATGCTGGTCTTGATAAAGCAATAACTGTAAAACGGAGGTTGCATATGGGTTTAGAAATATTTTAAATATGTAGGTAGAAAGTGATTCACTAAAAACAAATGAAACAGCACTATAAGAACCCAAAACTAGCAGATTTTTTTTTGCATTAAAATTCAACATTAATAATTATTAGCCAGAGTCAGAAAGGTCAACCCAAAAAGATAGCTATTAATTTTAACTCGAGATCTCAGATATAGACTATTCATACATGACGGTGCTACTTAATTCTGTTTAGCCTGCCTTTCCTGCTCTGTTATCAAATGAAAAAGACAACCTAATTATATATATTTTTAAAAGCCTGTTTTGAAAAATAAGGAATAAAATATCACCCATATAAACAGTTGAAATCAGCCTTCCCCTTGGTCCTGCTCTGAGAAACGGGGCAAAGAGGCTCCTATCTTAATGGTCAAAATGAATGACATGCATGTGAATGAACATGGGCCAGAGACCGCACAGCTGAGGATGGCCCTCTTGCTTGAATATCCAGACCAGAGGGACTATTTATTTCACAGCAGAGGAATAAATGGTGACATTTTCCTGGGGCTTTTTATATCAGCCTCATTGAAATTCTGCATCCTCATATCATCTCCTTACACTGTATCATTTACAGTACCCATGAGCTCAGCACTCTGACTCATTATTATTAGTTAATGAGCCATCCAAGCACTAAACCTGCAGTATATGGGATGGATATAAACATTGTACTCAGTATAATTTAGTACTCGTTTTCCAGACAAGGAGAGCTATGAGCTGGGTATGCTATCACAAGAATGTTTCTGCACTAACAGATGGTGTACAGAACAACTGTCGAACAGCAATTTTGTACTGCAGTATACAGCATCAGACAGAATACATGCATACATACACATACCCTTTATGGTATTCCCTTTTGGGATGTCCAGGATTATGCAAAGCAAAGAAAAGGAGGGAGAAATCACAGGCAAGCAAAATTAAAAACCTAAGAAAAACAGTATGTAATGCAAGCTGGATTTGTGTGGGAAATCTGCTCAAGTGAATGGTTTACTCAGATGGGTTTATCCATCACATGGATAGTATAATTGGAGAGTTGGAATCAATAGCCCCTTGACTTTAAGAAAAGAAAATCTTCAACATAACTACTTATCTTTTTACTTTAAAATCATCATCATGTACCAAGGGTGCAGGGGACGAGATTTCTGGTGGTTTTACTCCCCCCCCCCCTCTCTCTCTCTCTCTCTCTCACACACACACACACACACACACACAGTCATGTGAAAAAAGGAACTACACCCTCTTTAAATTCTATAGTTTTACATATCAGGACATAGTAAAAATCATCTGATCCTTAGCCGTTCTTAAAAATACACTGTGTGCACAATTATTAGGCAAGTGAGTATTTTGTCCATATCATCATTTTTATGCATATTTTCTACCTCCAAGCTGTATAAACTTGAATGCTTAGTGGATATAAGCATATCAGGTATATATATGTAATGAGGGAGGGGTGTGGCCTAAGGTGATCAACACCCTATATCAAGGTGTGCATAATTATTAGGCAGCTTCTTTTCCTCAGCCAAACTGGGCCAAAAATGAGATTTAACTGACTCTGAAAAGTCAAAAATTGTAAAAAGACTTTCAGAGGGATGCAGCACTCTTGAAATTTCTAAGAAATTGGGGTGTGGCCACAGAATCATCAAACATTTTGTTGCAAATTGTCAACAGGGTCGCAAGAAACGTGTTGACAAAAAAAGACGCACATTAACTGCCAAAGATTTGAGAAGAATCAAACATGAAGCTACAAGGAACCTATTATCCTCCAGTGCTGTCATATTCCAGAACTGCAACCTCCTTGGAGTACCCAGAAGTACAAGGTGCTCAGAGACATGGCCAAGGTAAGGAAGGCTGAAACCCGATCACCACTGAACAAGACACATAAGTTGAAATAGTAAGGCTGGGCCAAGAAATATCTGAAGACAGATTTTTCAAAGGTTTTATGGACTGATGAGATGAGACTGAGTCTTGACGGACTAGATGGATGGGTCCATGGCTGGATCAGTAAGGGGCACAGAGCTCCACTTCAATTCCGACACCAGCAGGGTGAAGGTGGGATATTGGTATGGGTTGGTTATTATTAAAGATGAGCTAGTTGTACCTTTTCAGGTTGAAGATGGACTCAAAATCAACTCCCAAACCTATTGCCAATTTTTAGAAGACACTTTCTACATATTGTACCACCACTAAATAGCTTTGCCCTAATAATCAACATGAAAGGAAACTATTTAACTGTTACTGATTGCAGAAAGGAGGATTAAAAATAAGGAAGTAGGAAGGGTGAATAGCATATCATTGTATTTGTATTTATCAGTGATTTTAAATAGGGATTTTCACAAGAGCTGTTGTAATCTATTGTTATTTTCTCTCACCCTGCACTGATATGTAGGAAAACCACTGAAAGAGAACTGAAGGTCACTGTCTTTGGAAAGCCAGCAATCTCTGACACAGACTGGATCTTATGGCTCTTAAGGATTAGCATAAAGAAACAACATTACCTTTTCTCCTTCAGGGAAATAGCATGTCTTTGTGACATCAGCTGCTGATATATCAGCCACTGTCTTCACCTTAGAACTACCTATAAATATGAGAAACAATATTCTTTTCATGAAGGAAAGGAAAAGGCACACAATGCAATATGGAACCGTGTGTGTGTGTGTGTGTGTGTGTGTGTGTGTGTGTGTTTATTTATATTTCTAGACTGCCCATCTTCCTCAAGGAGTTGAGCCATCATGTTGGGGCAGTGGATTAAAGCAACTCTATCCACTCCATGTAAGATCATGTCCCAAAAGCACAACTGTTGAATCTTTCTTCAGAACTATCAATGGGGTAGTATCTTCTATTGTAATCTGAGAACAATTCTTTAGTTCTGGAAATGCAGGTTGGACCTTATTATACCCCACTAAGATACATAGCCTTATATTTGCCATTTGCCCCCATTCCTAGAATCCAGTTTGAGATGGTTGCCTCCCTATGACTAATGAGACGACATAAAACATAATGCAGAACTCTAAGCAATGGGAGTAGAAGGAAGAAAGCCAAGTAGAATAATAGATCAAAGCTAGAGAGGGCTGTTTTCCTGACATATCAGTTCCTCTTTTTATCTCCCTTTATCACCACATGACTAAATGGACATCTCATTTAATTAATTCTTACGGTTAACATCTCAATTACCCCAAGATTTTGTGGACATCTCCTTCAATTAAAAATACTAACAGTCTGCCAATTTTTGGTCTGCCTTCTGAGATAGAATATATCTTTCTTTTCATTAAAAAAAACATTAAAACATTGCTAAACACTGCTAAATTTAAGACCTCTTATTTGCATAATGCACATGAAAATGGATTTTAAAAGCTGATTTATTCATTTATATATCTGAGATACAGATGCTCGAACTGTGATTACAGACTAAGCAGGAAGAGTGACGGAAAGATGAAATGTAAAAGGTGCCATTCAGACTATACCTTCCAAACTGAGCGGCGGTGGGAGGGGGAGGAATACCTTGGGAAATAAGGCATTTTATTCTTTGCCACATCTCTGTGTCTCATCTTAATTAAACTATGATTCATTGTTAAAAGGAATGCTCAGATACTTGGGACTTGTGATGTATTGAAGGAATTCCTGAGGGAAACAGAGGTTATGCACACTCAGCCTTGAGTAGTTTTTTTTTTAAGTAACTGTTCAGGCAAAAGTAATTATCTAGGGGAAAACAACAAAAATAGGCATTAGAAACTGCAGCCATCACAGGCACTGCAAAGGCTTCTAGACATGTTTTGTGTAATTACATAATATAGGTCAGTAAGATAAGACCCAGTATAGAAAAACTGCAATTACAACTTTGGCTGAGAGTGAATAACAGTTGAATAATTCCATTTTTAGTTTCCAATATTCTTCTCTTTTTATATGTATTGAACTCCATGAAGTTTGGTGCTTTTCCTAAAGATGGAAAAAAATGTCTTATGTTCAGACTAGCCTTCATTAATTATCTGGAGACAGGAGTTACATCTGCTGATGACGCTAAATTATTTAAAGAGCTTAAAACAAAAAGCTGAAGAGCGGCAAAAAGCTATCTCCAGACCAGAGAAAGAAGATTTTAAATAAATGCAGTTCCTTGTAGTAAAATGTGATGTAATGGCCCCAAATCCTAATTTTACTGATGAGCCTAAGCTGAAGCTGGAGATGATGTGCTAGGATAGGCATAGTAAAGTCAAAGAAAGCCACCAAGTCAAAACATCAGCTCCCATGAGAAGCCAAGCTTCATGTTAGCCACCATTAAGAAAGAAAGAAAGTCCTTTCTTTCTTTCTTAATGAAAGAAGGGGGGATGGGGTTAAGATGACAGATGCATGGCAGATAATTACGCATGGTATGGAGAAAGTAGAAAGGGATATATTATCTTTTTGAATAATGCCAATAATGTTCAATAATATAACATTCAAAATCATAAGAAGTCAAGAAGCCTTAAACAAAGATTAGATAAGTCACTGAAGAGTGGATTTGTTGGCCAATATCATGATGGCTAAATATTACCTCCAGCACTGGATCCAGTATCTCAATATCCACTGATAGAAATCGGCAAGTATTATTGCATCCATGAGCTGTTGGGGAATTTCCCATAATCTCACTTTGACCATTGTGGAGACCATATGCTGGATTTTAAAAGTTGTTGTTCAACATGCACTTAGCTTCTGTTTATCTCCTAGATATTCTCTCTGACACTCTATGGAAGTGAAACATGGACTTTAAAGAAGCAAGATAGGAAGGACATTGATGTTTTTGAATTTTGGTGTTGGTGAAGATTCCTAAGACTACTTTGGACAACCAAGAAAACAAATCAATGGATCATTAAGCAAATCAACCCAGAATTCTCACTCCAGGCACAAATGACCAGGTTCAAATTATCCTATTTCAGATACCTGATGTGAAGATCTAGCTCTCTGGAGAAGGCTCTAATGCTGGGAATGGTGGAAGAAGAGCGAAGAAGACAAAGAACAGCAAGGTGAATGGATTCAGTTACTGTGACAATCAATGAACCATTAGGAGAACTGAAAGAACAGGTTAGGAATAGGTCACTGTGGAGAAGGTTATGAGGAGTCGAAAATGACTTAATGGCATGTAATCAATCAATTTAACTGTTTTAATTCTTATGAAATGCAATGAATTGAAATGTATTTATTAATGAACATATCTAGCTGTTGATAGTGTTAAAGCCAATTTAATAAAGCTGTGAGAATCATCTGGAACTGTAAGTTTGGTGAAAAAGAAGTTTAACTATATCTAAGTTCCATTTGCCTGCTTATTTTGAGGGCATTATGTTAAAAAGTGATCTCATTTATTTTTAGAAAAAGAAAACTATATATTAAAAAGAGAAACAATTTGATATGAATATTCTCACCAACTTTCTTTTGGAGAGAGTTCTCTTTTCTACTTCAGAGAGAGAATTTATTTCAGGGTATGTGAACAAAACCTTGTGAGGTATCTCATTTTATACCAGCATTGTAAAAACTGTCATCATATCATCCGCTAATTGGGATTCCATTATTCAGAGGTTCCCTAAGGTTCTACAATGAAACAGGTGCTTCTATCTGAAGGTAGGTGACACCATGTGTCATTTTCTTAATGTTAATGTATGGAGATTAAGACTTTTCAGTTTTCACAGCCAACACAACAAAGAAAGAAACCTATACAAATCAAGATACTGAAATTGTTATGCAACATCTTTTTTAAAAAGGAAATTATTTTTAATGATTCCCAAGTGATTCAACATGACAGAAAGACATCCTAGCTAATTAGAAGGTTCTTCTGTGTCATTTACAGAAAGAGCCTTCAGATCAAACAGTATAATTTTTACCAGGTAGACCAGACAGGAAATACAACCAGGTAAGCCAATTCTACTTTAATGTAGAATTATATTAACAAAACCTTACAAATCCAAAAATACAATTCTCTGGTATCTCCTTTATATCCTTCAGAAGAAACTAAGAAGGGTTCCTTCTGAGCCTCTTGAACTACCCACTATCCAACTGTGGACTCTAATCTGATTGTTCTCTTCTTTTCATCTCATCTCCCAAGATCTATCTCACATACCATTACATACTTGAGTTACAAGACCAATTGTCAAGAGAACAAAGAAAGAGAAAATGGGAAATCTACTGGATCTATTTTGCCTAACTTGTAAATTATGAACAGCACTCATGCACTGAAATGACACACATTAGTCTATATTTAATTTTACTGGTCAGAGACCAGTACTTCAATCCACATCAATTTTTCATTCCAGGTTCCTGAAGAGGTTGGAGGGAGAAAAAGCAGGATTAGTGTGGTATCTCTTATTCTCCCTCCTGGGTGATTAGAAAACTGGAAGTGGATTGAAAAGGTTTATTACTGAAGAAATAATGATACAATAAGCAAGATTGTTCTAAAACACTATATCCATTGCATCTTGCAATATTCCTTTATAATATTATTTTTTTCAATACTTTTGTCCATATGTTCCAGTGAAGAAAGAGAGAAAAGGCTAGGTTTCTTAATTAAACTGTAAATAACAGTGACTTGGACCTTTCATTTATTTATTCATTTTATTAAATTTATATGCTGCCATACTCACTATCAAACAACTGTGGATGGCTTACAACAAGATTAAATGACAATATAAAACATTACAATGATAAATATGGTAAATGCTAACATTAAAATTAACAAAAATTAGCAAAGGAAGCAACCAATATACAAACATGTGCAGGTGGAATCTTCTTTTATTCCACTAACAAACTCCAGAATGGAATGCCCCAAAGGAGCCCAGGCCAACTGGCCGAAACAGGTTTTAAAGCCCTTCCAGAAGGCAAGAGGGTGGGGGCATATCTCACTTTGAGGGGTATGATGTTCTAGAGCCAGTTAGAATTCCATGACCGATGGGATCCAAAACATGTCCCTTCTGCTGACATGAGTGGGATAAGATGGTTTTTTAGGTAACCTGAGAATTTTTACTGGTCAAACTACAGTTTTATTTTAAGCTTCCATTTTAGGGATTTCTGTTGGCATTGTGGCTTACATACTAGAGAAGTGGTTCTCAATTTTAACAACTTTAAGATGCCTGCACTTCAACTTCCAGAATTCATATATCTTAAGGTTGCCAAGGTTGAGAAACGTTATATTAGAGCAGGGGTGTCAAACTCGCGGCCTGCGGGCCAGATGTGTCATGTGCTGGCCCCGCCCAGTTTAGTGAAGGGGGAACGTCCAAACACGTCGAATGACACCACCGTGTATGTATATATTATGTATGTATATGTTTTCGTAGATTTTTGTTTCCATCTATATATCTATATCTATATCTATATCTATATCTATATCTATATCTATATCTATATCTATATCTATATCTATATCTATCTATCTATCTATCTATCTATCTATCTATCTATCTATCTATCCTGATTTTTTTTTTAGTCATGTGTATAGAAAGTACCTCTTGTAGAAAGGAAAAAGCACATCAGATATGGATCTGATTAAATTTGCCTCATACTGAATTTCTTCATAAGAGAGAAATTCCTGGATCAATTAAGACTCACCAATATGTGGAGAGTGTATATGTGCAATATATACATTGGTATCTCTGCAATGTCCTTGTGTAGAATTGGGGCCAACATACGCATCAATAGTTGAGGATGCTAAATTGCTATAATCTTACAACTCCTTTGCATGTGTTTTGAACATGTGACAGCCCTCCTTGGGAGCCTTCCTCACAGTAGAAAAAAAAAAATCAAGGCTGATTTCTGCACCCTGGACACAAGAACAGCTTCTCCCATTCTTCTGCTTTACTAATATGTTGAATGCCAATCCATATAGTCCCCAGTCAGCAGGACCTTTGATTTCATTCACTGAGGATGTGGGGAAGTGAGGTCCAATACATCTGGAGAGCCATAGTTTTGAAGAGGCATGGTTGGGCTGTGGATAGAATTCTTTTTCAATAATATATATTCACAGATACCTATTTCTGTGAAGTAGCATTCTCAACATTTTGACCGATCTTTTTTTCTTGGGAGTATAAGCTATTGATGTGAATCTTCTTTACAAAAATAGCTTATAGTGTGAAAGTTATATATCTGTTATATTTTTTCCTGCTTAGTTACTACCGTACTCCCAGGATCAAGTGGAAGTTGATACGATTCTCCAATGTTTCCACACAATTTCCAACCCTTATGGTGTCAAGACACTTTGCATATGCAGCTGGATCAGAGTCATGTGTTGAGAGGTATCTAGGCAACCCTGAACAAAGCACAAGAAGAACCTTGAATCTTACACGCTCTTATTATTTGAGTAAGCACATTCCTACATTATTAGAAGAGGTTGCAGTATTTATAGCCCATCAGGTTTAAGAGGCCCAAGTAAAATGAGCCAGATTGAAGCCTTTCTTGCTCAGATCTGAATATTCCAATATAAATGTGCACCTTGGATTGATCAGAACAATAATATGTTTGAAAATAACATAAACTCTCCTTATACTTATAATAATAATACTTTTATTTATATACCGCCCTTCTCCCGAAGGACTCAGGGCAGTGCACAGCCAGATAAAACATCAAAATACAAAAGTTAAAAA
>JANHZT010003622.1:404750-418811 GCA_032468215.1 Stegonotus admiraltiensis | reverse complement strand
GTTACTCCCAAAATCCCCCACGCGGCCGCATTCTGGACTAACTGGAGCCTCCGGGTGCACCTCAAGGGAAGCCCCATGTAGAGAGCATTACAATAGTCCAGGCAGGACGTGACGAGAGCTTGAGTGACCGTGCGTAAGGAGTCCTGATCCAGAAAAGGATCAGGACGTATCATCCTCATTTGTGGAGATATTGTATAAGGTAAACTTAATATTTAAAGAAATATGCTTTTCATCTGGAGAGCTTTAGATGCAAAGCTTTGTGTAACATGTAATACTAATATTGTTAGTATGACTGGATATATTTAGGTGTTAAGTTATATATTCTCAGCAACTAGGAGATCTTCTTTCAAAGCAAACCTTTTAGATTCTTGTTGCACTTACAATCAAATAGCCTTCAAATAGCCTATCCTGTAGGGGGAGGAAATATTGTTTCTTTCAATGAGATAAGTTTGTGTCTATCTCTGGGGCACTGAGAAATTGAAATGGGATCACACATTTTCTTCTTAAGCTAACGTGACAAAGATTTATTTGGATAAAACTCAAGACCTTTCCCTGCCATCCAAGGAGAAACGATAAGCCCTATTCGAGGGGTTTTAGTCCTCCATAGATTACCCAGCCACATTCATTGTGCAGCTGAATGGACAAAAAGCATATGCTGTGAACAAGATGTTCCTCTACAGTGGAAGCCACCTGAAAATAGCAATGAACTAAAGAGGCAAAGCCAAAGTCCACAATCTCAGTTCTTCTTCTTGTTACACCAGGATAGATTATCGAAGGCTCTTTTTTTCCCTGGGGACTACCCTTTGTTATAAACAGTTATCATTTGGCTTTCTATGCAATCAGTTCCCTGTAGTTCAGGGCTTTTGCAAACTCTGAGGTGCAAAGTCCACAGGAGGTGTGAAGGACCTTTTAGTTGTACATTGTCACAGTAAAACCACTTTTCCCAAAATACTAGCTACAAGCCAGTGATTGGGGAGGCATAAAGTTTTCTATTTTATTTTATGTCTTTATTAAAATAAAGCTCTCTTGTATTGATTTCATTGTTCATTTGTGTTCATTCTAGTCTTTGGATTTTTAGGAAAAGTATGTACATTAAGATTATATTAAAGGGAGTTTTAATGGCAAATTTTTTAGGAATCCTAGATCTTCCTCTTGTATTTTTTTAAAACTGTTTTTGTTGTTGTTGTTGTTGTTGTTGTTGCTATTTGTTTTGCTTTCTGAAACTGCTGCATTGTTTTTTGTAGCAAATGGACCTTTCCTATTTTAAGAAATAGAATTTTCTATGATATTACACACACCTGCCCACTTCAGTTCCTAGAACTTTGGCAAACTTTCTATTATTTAACTGTGTACAGGGAAGGAATGTCTCAAATCCTAACCTTTGTTTGCGCCTGGCCTGAAATATTTCCAAATTTTCTATTATAATTTGTATTTTTATTTGCTGAGAAACATTAAATTTTTCTCAGAATTTATACTATAATAGGCTGGATTGCTGTATGAAAAAGTGTATTCAAGGTAAGAACTATATTAAAAAGTTTATTTAGTTTTCTAATTCACAGCACATTTTAGCCTCATTTGTTGAATCGGCCAATCACAAGCTAATATTATGCAGCAGATATGACTTATTTAGCCAAATTTGGGTTATTGCACCAAATTTTTAGATCCTTTTGCCATTCACTTCTGTGTATTAGTTGGAGGCTTAGAAACTGAAGCCACTTAGTGACTAGTTAGCAATAAATTTGTGACTTTTTCAGTTAAAAATCAGATGTACCAGCATTCTGCTGAACTAAGAACATATTTCCATCAAGAGCAAAGATGCAAATCTATATCCAGACATAACACCACAAAAGCTTTTCTCTAGATTGTAACTGAAGTATTCAAATTTATCTTTGGATTAAATATGTTCCTATACAGAGTTGGAAATGTTAAACATTCATAGAATAGCATTTGTATTGTCCAATGATAAATGAATGCAGATCTGGTCAAATGCGTGTCAATGGAATATAAGAATTGTTTAGTAATAATAGTGAAATGATAACAGTAGGAGAAAAAGAAGGGAAAAAATCCATAAAATGAACCACATGATTGGGAGAACAGCCAAGGATAAAATACATATCCCTATAAAGGTACAGTTATAAGCACATCCAAATATTATAGAATTTACACAGATATTCTAATGATGCTTCAGCCAAGCCAATGTGCCAATTATTATGTCAAATGTCCCAAATTTTACAAGCAAATAAACAACTCCACGGAACAAAGACTTTGGTATGTATTTCATTGAAATTCCCATGTCATGTCTAACTTAGGCATGAAGAGCAACAAGAAGCAATGATGGAGTTTGTGGAAACAACAAAGGGCAGCAGGCATGCATTTTGGGCTGCATACTCTTTGGAAGAGGTTTTCAATGCAGACATTCATCTCTTGCATGAAGGTCGCTTAGATTTTACTAACCTGAAACCCTGTTTTTCCACTTATGAACCTCCTAGTACCAGGTATGCCTTCCAGTCATTAAAATGAAGAATAAATGCAAGAAACATTTCAAAATCCCATTGAGCACATAGCCAGAACTGCTGTCTTGTTCATGAGTATTGAAACCAAGATTTATCATTTAATGAAATGAGGGAGAATGAAAGTCTGTCTATACCCCCAATGGTGGTCAGTTCCTTTGATTTACTTTGAAGTACAGAGAAGAAAAAATTAAAGAATGGAAGGATGTACTAGAACAGTTCGTTCCTCTTGTCTTTTATTTTATTAGACCTTTCTTCTACTTCTATCCCTCTAAACTAGGTACATAAATATGTCAGCAGCAATGTTTCATTAAGAAGCCCAGAAAAGTCTTACTTCTTACTCTGCTTACTTAAGAATTTGGAAAAAATACCTTCCTTATTTATCAATTCTTTAGACAGGATGAATTTTCTTTCTTTTGCCTCATGAAAAATTAAAGTTGAACCCTACAGCCTTTCTGATTTGCTTCCTTGTGGGAGGTAGCAACAGATTTCTGTCCAATTCCTCAGGTCTTTCTGTTAAATATATTATCATAAATAAAATGTCATAGAACTTTACAATGGCACAGCAGAACTGAGCTGGATGCACTTCCCAAAAATATATTGCTAGAGAATTCTGTTCCACCTCAATTGCATGTGTATCCTTAAAAGGATTTTGGCTCAAATTCTGCCATTTTATCTGGAGAGTTAAGGCTACAGAGATTAGTAAACCAGGGGAAAATGAAAATTAAAAGTTCCCTTCGATCCCTTATTTGCAGCCTTTTCCTATGTTTGGAAAGGGAAATGATCAGTAGTCAACATTGCTAACCTAGAATTTAACGTTGTTTAGGATTAAGTCCTTCAATCTTCCCCCTAAAACTATTTTGCCAACCTAAAAGCAAATGGAACAAGTCTAATGCAAAACTTGCCTTTTCTATCTTGTGACTGGCTATAATATTTAGCAGTAAGTTTCATTTTGTAGAGCCTGAGGGCTTATGAGAACAGCCAAAATTGCGCATTTATGAGGCATCCCTGGAGAGGAAAAGAATGGTTTCAAAAAAAGCTAGTGCCAAATCAAAATACAAAAATATGCCACATTTCATTTCCACACCTTATTACTCCATTTTCCCTAGGGTTAATATCTATGTCCTCGAAATGACTTTGTGTTTTGCTGGCTCTGACAGGGGAATGTCGCCATCGGTTTTTGCAGCGTAACAATTTCTTTCCACAATCCATTGGAATGCAAAAAGAAGAAAAGAAAAGAAAACTTGATTTTCCCATAGCAGAATTGTTTAACATACAGACAGGTAAATTGCACTTCTGATTCATAAGTCATTTGCCTGACGTCCAAATCTAGCAAGGAGAACTGCTTTTGAATGTTGGTGAAAGACTGGATTACGACCTTGAAACTGTAGAAAGAAAGAGCACCTATCACATTGGGAAGCGATCCGAAATCATCATGGATTGCTACAGGTCTTGCCCTTAACTGTTTATCAAATATGTATACAGCATTTTATGCTGCTAGACCTCTCCTGATTATGGGTTACCATTGATCAGTGTTTTTTTTCAAACTTGGCAAATTTAAAATGTATGGACTTCCAATCCCAAAATTCCCCAGACAACAATGCTGTCTGAGGAAATCTGGGACTTGAAGTCCATGCATGATGGCTGGGAAATTCTGGTGCTAAAACTCCACATATGTTAAAGTTGCCAAGTTTGAGAAACACTGCCATATACAATATTTTTAAATGTCACTGGATCTGAGAAATGTTCCCTCTTCATTAACATTTTCTCGATTACTTTATGCACAAAAATGGAAGGACACTTTGATTCCCACAATGGATAAATGGCTGCAAAAGTTGATGGAGTTAGCAGAGATGGCTAAATTGACTGCTTTGATTAAAGGGGGGGGGGACCCACAATTATTTTTGTTTCTACTTGGAAACCACTTCCGGTCTTTCTGCTTGAAGTGGAAAAAAATGTAACTTTCATTCTGGGTTTCACCGATTAGATAGGATTGTTGTTATGGAAATGGCTAGTTTATACTATTACGTAAAAGTAAAAAGTTGAGGTTTTATCTCATTTGAGGTATTATCTTATTCTACTGCACCAAAGGGAGTCAGAAGTCAATGCCTTTTCTTTCTTTTTTCTTTCTTTTCTACCCTTTGCCCTCTTTCTTCACCCTCTCCTCTTTTTACTACTATTTTCTCTTATATTTTTGTATTTTATATCATAAACTATTAAAAATTTAACATTTTCTTCATAGCTATTACTTTCTAATATATTTCTTCCATGATAGTTTTTCCAGTCGTTCAGCATGCATCTGGCTGAGCTGTCATCTGTGATAAGAAAAAAGGACTACTTACAATGGCAGTGTGATTCTTGACTTATTAGACTGAAGTAGCGGCATAAAACTTCATTGCTTTTTGTGCTCCATTCCTTGTAACTCCTTGAGATGTTGGACTGAAAACTCTCATATCAAACTTAACTGGGCATTACTTTTTTGGAAACTCCTTTCCTAACTCTGGTCATTGGCACACTCTTACAATGGACAGGAATTCTCCTTGTCCAACTTTCTATTGCTACTAAATTATTTGCATGAAAAAAAGCACTTTCTTTCTGCAAAATCCAGCTGATGGTAGTATCTTCATTAGGTCACCTCAAGGTCGGGTAACAAATAAAAGCTTTCCAAATAACTTTTTAGTGCTTCTGATGTTTCAGAAATAAAATATTGCTCTGCGCTAAATTTTATTTTCCCTTATGATCAACATAGTTCCTGATTTTTGTGTGTGGAAAGTGAGTTGTTGTTTTTTTCCAGGGACAGTACCTAATGCTTGTTCTCTCAACATTGAGTAAAAGCGTAAATGTGTAAATGTAAGTAAAATCTGTGCCTAATCCATCCTACATAAAAAAAAAAACCCAGCTATTATTTAGGTAACACTTCAAATGCAGCTGTCAGCAGAATCAATAGAATCAGCTGCAAGCTATACATTGTAAAATCATCAAGTATCGTGAAAAGGAATAATGTGAAAGTATAGGAGGATGGAGAAATTCATTTTCGTCAGTCTTAATTTTGCATATTCAGGCCAATATGTGGTTTGAAATTAATTGTTCTACAAATTCTGCAATGAATCTGTTAATCAAAAGTAAGGAAGCCAAAGCTTCCCTCCATGTATTAAGGGGAAAAAATCACATAAAAATGCATTTATTCATAAACATAATGTAGAAAAATGTATTCTATTATGGAAAATAGTTTGCAAAAACCAATTGCTGAATGCCCAGAGCTTTGTGTTAATTTTAATAAATTGGTTTAGGTTCTATGCTGGCATTTTCCTGAAGGTGTATTTACTGTGTGACAGAGATATGAAACACACTGTACATGTGAATGATGAGGAAGAAGGCAAGGTAGTTCAAGCTGTCACTCATCTTGTGACTTGCATTAGTCTAATTCAAATACATCCTGTAACTTCTTTCCCCATTGTTATACCAACCTAGGTGCAGCAAAAGGGTTTGATTTAGATATCAGCAAATATTCTAATAGCATTAGCAAGCTTCTGCTTAAACTGGACTAAGCATATTCTTATTTTCATCAGAATTTTAATCTGAAAAATGTATCAGGCTCTTCTATATTTTTGCTGCTGCCTATCTCATTTTATTGTTATTGTAATGGCTTTCATTGTTTTATGATGCATTTGGTGTCTGCTGCTCCAGGAGGTATTGGCTGAACAGCGATATATAAATGTTTAATATGTAATAAAACTGAACTCCCCATTCATTATGATGAAGGCCCTCCAAATTGTCTTTGGAGACATTCAAAATGCTTACCATTGCTAAAATAAATGCAAAACACTCATTCAGAAATTACTATATTGCCATTACTGAAAATAGATACAAACACAAACCACAAAATGTCATCTGGCCACGAATGCTTTTGTTCCTCCATAACACACTGCTCTTTAACAGAGTAGCTCATCAAACCCACTGTGATTAACAGGCTTTATATGGGCTATTAGCATCTGGTGGAAGTATCCATTCTCTACATCGGGGCTGTCAAATGCGAGGCCTGGGGGCTGGGTGTGTCACGCACTGGCCATGCCCAGTGAAAGGGGGGGGGAATTCATGATACCTCACGTGACGCCACCGTGACGCCCTGAGTTTGACATTTCTGCTCTACATTAAGAAGCCTTAGCAGTAGAAGAAGCAAGAAAGGGGTTTATTTGTTGTTTGTTTGTTTGTTTGTTTGTTTAACAAATTTATATGGGTGACCAGCTCATATACACAGGTGACTCTGGGAAGCTTACAACATTAAAAATTTATAATGCAATGTTGTTTGCATTCTCCTGTCTTCCCTCGACTGGAAGATTGGTATTCTAACTGTTTACCTACAAGGGACTGAACAATGTGTTCCTACCATCACCCAGCCATCAATAACAGATTTAAAGCCTGGCCTCATTATTTATTTGGCCACAGCAATGATTGGCTCACTCTAGAAAATGCTAAAAACAGTAAGGGAGGAAATCACCTTAGTTTTTCCTGTTTACTCTGCTTCCTACAGGATTTTCCTACAGGAAAACTAGAGTACTTGCTTCCTTCTCTTCCTTTCTCCTCACCATGAGATATGTAGCTCGGGAAGATAGCCTTTCTTTCCTAGCATGAAACTTCCTTACCGTTCTTTATTTGACCTTTGGACCAATGAGTGAACAAGAAAATGCCTTGGTTGACTGCATAATTATCTCTCCTGCATGAGTTTTCTAGTCTGAGCTGCTTTTCTTTTCATATACTGTATCCCTTTATATTTACAGATTTGCCTTGTGCACAATTGAGAATGGAAGAGCTTATTTTCTATATACATCCACACATAAAGAGGAGCTTTTGAATCTTCTGGTGGATATTGGTTGACTGCAAGGGCCTTAAGGAAGGCCCAAAACATATGGGGCATTGGAAGAGAAACATTAACTGCTGTTATTGTCTAAGTTAAGGTCAGCATATCAAAGGCTTCCTACTAATTTTGGTACAGGAGTCAGAAAAGTTACTTCCTTGGAAGTAGCATTAGCTAGATATTTGTTTTGTTGCCCTTTCTTAACATCCTAAATTTGCTGCTTTAAAGAATCCACACATTAAAGTTGAGGCAACAATTTCTGAGGTCAAGCGGAAGAATGTGTGATGGTATGAGACTCACAAGCTCTTCTTCCAAACTGTTCTTGAAACATGCATAATTCATGATTTATTGCTGAGGGTTTTTTCTGCTTTGTTTTAATAACTCTTTTACAATGTATGCATGCAAACATTTTCTACAGCTAATGAAAACAACACCACTTATTTTGAACAGATGTTTTGGAATCCCTTCAAAAGTAATCTGCTAAGATGTATAATACTTATCCAGCTGTTTAGACTTGTTTCAGGAAAAAGCAATTTCACTGGGTGTGTTGGCAGCACACAGATTTTCTTCTTGGATTGCTTTCCTTTCTCCTTTCTTGACCCTCCTACCAAAATATAAATATTAGTTTTAAAAAAAACTAATTTATTGTTAACTGGTTCTTTTAAACAGAACTTTAAAAAAATAAGTTTATCTTTCTCACACTTAGTACGACCTCTTGACATAATGCTATTGTTATAATTAACTTGATGTTTCAGTACCTAGAATTTAATTCCATAATTAATAATCTATCACTATCATTAACTTTTTATTAAAAAATTAACCTGGGGCATTTGGCATGCTGATTACCTTCAGAGATAGCAAGAGTAAAGTATTTGTGCCTACATTCTGCTAAACTAGGAGCATTCATGGAAGGAAGGTCAAAATGGACAAGACGATGGACAGCGCATTTAGAAGATGCAAGCCCAATCCTTTTTGAACATGTATGTGTCAATACTTTTACCTAAAGGGCAATGCTCCATCTGCTTATCTTGCCAATTTTACCACTCACACAACCACCATGGATGTTGTTTCACTGAACATTATCAACAATACCTTTACTTATACATAGGTAAAAGTAAAGGTTCCCCTCGCACATATGTGCTAATCGTTCCCGACTCTAGGGGGTGATGCTCACCTCCATTTCAAAGCTGAAGAGCCAGTGCTGTCCGAAGACATCTCTGTAGTCATGTGGCCGGCATGACTACATGCCAAAGGCACATGGAACGCTGTTACCTTCCCACCAAAGGTGGTCCCTATTTTTCTACTTGCATTTTTTTAACTTGCTTTGGAACCACTAGGTTGGCAGAAACTGGGGCAAGTAACGGGAACTCACCCCGTTAGGCGGCACTAGGGATTTGAACCGCTGAACTGTCGACCTTTCAATCGACAAGCTCAATGTCTTAGCCCCTGAGTCACCGCCCCACCGCTACTTATACATAGAAGTACATTATTTTGCAGTACTTCCATCTTGCTGTCTTAGCATAATAGCTACATTTCCTCAAATGTCTAAACTAGAATTACTTAACATCCTGCTTAGTTAAACAAATTTTAACAGCCTAATTTTGTACATCATAACAGGTAGAACCTGTTCTGGTGTGCAAATCAGGCTAAGCCAAAACCAAACAACCCTGGATTCTGGATAACAGAATTAGAACTCTCCAAGTTGAAGTTAAACAGTGTCAAGGCATAACAACTCAGCAGTTATGGGACCCTACAGCTGTCCTTAGTTTATAGGGATCATTGCCTATAGTTACCTTTATTATTTATCGGTTTAAATTTGTTACGGCTGCCCACTCCAATGGACTCAGTGAAACAGTGCAAAACATAAAACAACACAAGTCAGTCTGTGATAAAAACAGCCAGAACAGTAATATAAACCACCAACAGGGACCCCACAAACACATTAACCCCAGCCTTGGGAATAGAGCCAGGCCTTAAGGGCTTTCTGAAATACCAGGAGAGAATGTGCTGTCTATATCTCAGGGAGGGGGGCTGCTGTTCCAGAGAACAGGAAGCATGACTTCCTTCTTGCTCGTGCAAGTTGACAAAGCTTAAAAAAGAGGAGCTGAAGAACACACACTCTGCCATAACATACCAGATTGGCAGAAACAATTACAAATAGGCTATCCCCGGGGTGAAATTCACTTACCTTCCCTACCAGTTTGCCGTTGTCCACACATGTGCAAAGCCTTCTGCGCATGCGCAGAAGGCTTAAAATCATCGCAAAAAAGCGACATCATGACGTCTGTATGGGTGGGCGGAGCCTCCCACAGCCGCCGCTACAGGTTCACCCAATCCGGATAGAACTGGCTGAATTTCACCCCTGGCTACCCCTCAGATCTTTGTTTTACAAAGAATGCTGTTTACGGATAAAATGCCTTGTGCATGGTTTTTTTTTCATAGCTCATTTTCCATACAGACCCCACAAAGACTCCCGCGGAGCTGGTAGGTCAGAGACATGAAGAGATAATGCATTTTGCCAAACCCATTGCTTCTAATTATAAATTATTAACATATATTTGTAGAACACTGATCCAAAGAGACCCCACAAGGAATTACTGGCATAAGCTGATAAAATCATAGGGCTGGAATGGATCTTGGAGGTCTTCTAGTCCAATCCCCTGCCCAAGGCAAGAAACCTTACTGAGTTCCAGACTAATGGCTGTTGCTGGAAGGAAAATCCAGTTCCAGTTCCAACCCGGGAATAAAATGGAAACTGATTGGAATGAAAGATTCTGTTTATTGATGAGCAGAACCACCAACAGCTTGTACTTCTTGGGCAACTGACAAAAAGGACTTGAAAGTGGGTGGGTTTCTTGATTTCTATGGGATCATGTAGGGGTCATGCCTGGCTCTATAGGCAAAAGGGGAAATGCAAATCCTAGGGTGTTTGTCTAAGCTATTCTTGTCAAGCTTTGGCTTGCCTAATTGTGTTGTTTATCTGGAGTTTCTGTCTGACCCAGTCTTTCTGAATGGATTACCAAATCTGCATTTCTAAAAGCTGCCCTTGGATTTTTCTTCCAACACTGTCCAATCTTTTTTCCTGAAAACTTCCAGTGATGGAGCATTTACAATGTTTGCTTATTTGTTTAAGGGGAAAGTCCTTTAAATAAGAAATATATATTATCTGCCAGGATATAAGAGAATTCACTCAGAATTCATTTTCTGTTATCTACACAGTTCCGTCTGAATTTTCACTGCCAGATTTCCACTCTTAATGAATTAGGAGGCTTCAAGGAGATTCCAATTGCTTTTGCTTTGAATGTAGGACTCAAGTGATTTTTTGAAAAGCTTCCCTATCCTTGATCCTTGGTTATTCCTTTTGCCTGCCCAGGAATGAAAATGATCCAACATCATATAATTGGTCCAGGAAGCGACAAAATGTGCCAGACATTTTAAAAACTAAACAGATCTGGAAGAAAAGAGATGTAATCTTTATTGTCCATGTGGTCTGGCAAATATTTATCTAGGAGAAAAAGAAAGAAAGAAAGAAAGAAAGAAAGAAAGAAAGAAAGAAAGAAAGAAAGAAAGAAAGAAAGAAAGAAAGAAATTTTGAGGACCCACATATTTCTGATCATAGATACTATGCATCATTCAGCCATGACTGATAGCGGATTGGACCATTTACTCATGTAAGCTGATATTTTTGGCTTTGTTAGTACATTCCAGTATTTCCCAGTGGGATCCTTCCACTTCTGGCCTTTGAAATGAAGTCATCAGCAGCTGAAACTGACTTCTGCTTGCAAAATCCTGTTTTACTTAATTAACACTGATCTCTTAAATATTTTTTTAGTCTATGATTGTTGCACATAAAGTATTTTATTCTTATGCATGCAAAATTAACCACTACCCTTTGACTAGCTTACAGACTTCAGTGTCTCAGAACACTCACATGTTGAATAGTATATAGATTTCATTGTACTGTGACTAATCTCATCCAAAGTATTATTTTTTAAAAAGGTTGGAGAAAACTTTAGAAAGAATGCAGCTATTTGGAATAATAGAAGATCCCCTGAAGAAAACATTTCAGTTTTACTGGTATACATAGTTACCTTATTTTCCATATATGATACATCACACACCCATTGCTTTATCCAGTGAATTTTTTCTTCCTCTTTGTTTTCTGTTTGTCTTCTGCCTATTCCCCCTTTCTAGCATTTCTGCATGTTGCTGTTAATAAACCTTGCTCTGACTTTATATTGTTCAGAAAACCGGCATTTCTAGCCAACTGCAAGCTCACTGCTGTAAGGGAGCCAAATTTGGGGATGCACAAATTATGAGCCTATTCAGAGTGGAATTGCTTTTTTCCATAGTTCAGGCAAAGAGAAGAAAAGTTTCCAGTAGGTCTTGCAAGCTTTCTATGGCTCATGAATGCAAACCTCTCCCACAGTTGTAATTCACGCCTTTGATGGAGGATGACAGAATGATTTACTGCCATTTTAATTAGAGTATTTGTTTTCTGTCTTCAAAGTATCAAGGCATGATGCATTCAGAGACAGCTAGTCTGCTTAGGACTGCAATTCATTTATCCTTTCTACATAGGCCATTAGGTTGAGATATCACATCAAGCTGGTCCAAATCATTTCACTATCTTTCAGGCTGATGATATTGCCTTTTCATTGGTTTGGTCATTCTTTTCTCCTTTTTTTAACAGTACAGAAGCACAAGAGGGGAGAAGCACACTCATCTCTCTTAATTGGACAGAGACCAGGCAGTACATTGAGACTAGGAAGAGTTTCCTTCAAAAGGAGACTGGAAGGACAGAAGCTTATTGTCTCTTTTTTTACAAAATCATGGTCCACCTGCATTCTTTTGTTACACCAAGAGCCTTACCAGGATTTGCAGGATCCACCACCACCCCAAAAAAATAATTTCTTTAAATTTTCGGGAGGGAGTAAAATGTTAAATTGGTGCTTTCTATAGTCTCCTGAAACAAAGCTAAGTTATTCACAATTTCTTGCTTTTCAATGGTAATTATAGCGATAATGCCATTGGGGGCTGACATTGCCTGGCTACTATTGGTGACTTTCAGATAGAACCCTGATCATTTCTAGTCACTAGTCACAGCCTGGAAGGAAGTGACCCCTGGCTTCTGTGAACAACTGCTCCAAAGTTCCTAGGTCTATATAGGTAGCTCAGGTCTCATCTTGACTCCCTCATCCTTCTACTCTTGTAAAACAGTGCCAGACTTTTTTCACTTATACGGCTGTTATGTATAAACTGGGTTAACAAAATCACAAATGAGGAGGTGATAAGCCATCTGAGAAAGCAAAGGGAAATCATCAAAGCCATTAAAAAGCAAAAGTTAGAATATTTTGGACATGCGATGCGACACACAGAAAAATACGGCATCCTTCACTTAATCCTCCAGGGAAAGATTGAAGGCAAATGAAGTCCAGGCAGAAGAAGAACATCATGGCTTCAAAACCTGAGGGACTCAGCAGCACTTTTTCATGCGGCTGTTGACAAAAATAGGATTGCCAACACGATCACCAACGTCCGATGACAGATATGGCACAAAAAGAAGACTTTTTTTCAAAACATGTGAACATGCATTCAATCCACTAATAAGACAGTGCTCCCTTAAGCACAAAAAGTAGATCATTAAAACAAGTATTGGAAGTGTGAATCTAATGGCACTAACTCTTCATTAATTAATCTCATGATTTACTAGCCACAAGGGGGCCAGTGGCATGTAGCTAGAGAATTATGGGGTTACTCTGTGTTTATAAGAAAAAAGTGTCAGTTTGAGGACATGTCCCACCTGTCAGGTAGACATATAGCACAACCTCTTTGACTTTATAATATAATAGCTTTGTTATAACCCTGACATATTTCCTGTAAATAAACTCTTTTCTGTAATAGTCATGAAAATTGCTTCAATAATCTTTGCTCAGATCACTTCCCTGCTCTCAGTACAGTCACAAGAACAGAGAACAGTTTAGTCTCCAATAATAACAAGTCTAGCTTTCTGAACAAAAAGTCAATGTCATCCTGAAAGACAATGTTTCTAATACCCATAGTTTCACTGTTGCTTCTGCCGATGAGGGATGCTATTTTTAATTTGATGGGGGCATTTTGTGTGTGTGAAAGACATGTTGGTAACTTACCACTGGACCTTCCAACTAGTACCACTGCTAGCTATGGGGCCAGAAAAGAACTCACTGCAGTATTGCCATTCCTACTCGAAGCTCCTGCTAGAATTAAATTCTCGGTCCAAATCTAGCCAGGCTCTCCATAGAACACACAAGGCAAGTCATTTGGAGTAGAGCTGAAGTTTATTCAAGAGAGCATACGGTCTATGGAGATTCTCAGTCATTCAGGTCATGGTTGTCCCAAAGATGCTTTTTCAAGATGCAACTGTACTTTCTGGTTTTTCTTTGAAGACTTTTCTTTGAAGATGTTTCTTTGAAGACGTTTCTTTGAAGACATTCCTTCCATTCTCACCATTCATTCAGAGCTGAAGAAGTTTCTTGGATGAGAAGTGAAACGTTTTCCCAACCCCCCCCCCCCCAAAAGTCCAGTTGCCACTTGAAAAAGCACCTTTGGGACTGTTCTCAAGTGTTTACCTTTATACTTTGGCCAAAAGGGAATGCTTGATGGTTAGGCTGCTTTTTTTTTTATTAAAAAGTTTTTTAAAAGTTTTTACATCCAATT
>JANHZT010003622.1:380809-394327 GCA_032468215.1 Stegonotus admiraltiensis | reverse complement strand
TGTATGCTATCCAGATAAATTTATAAATTTGATAAATAAAATTTGTCGGGTACCCAGTTGGCAAAAAAAAGAGATATCATACAACGACGTCTCCTATCACTGCTAGTGATAAGAGCCATGCTGAGTAAAACTGAAGGGAACTAGAATCTCAAAACATTTGGAGGATGCAAATGTTCTCTGTCCCTGGAAAGGCAATGAACAAGCAGGCAGGCAATCATGCATCTTATGCAAGGTATAAAAGAAAGAAGAGAAAGCAAACAAGGCTGAAGAAAGATTTATCTTTACTGTCAGCAAGAGAAATGAAACAGAAAAGCAGGATTTAGGCATTTCATAGAGTATATCATTCTTGATATAATGCTGAAAAAAATCAGCCTAGTGCTAAAATGAAATATTGTTCTGATTAATGAAAAATTGTGCCAGCTAAGTGGCTAAAGTAAAATGGTTGTGTTTCAGAAGTAGCTTTGTATCACTAAGTTTCTTACTGAATAAAAGTGCATTCAGATTCTTCTTTTTCTTCATTCTTGGAGAGTTGGGCAGCTCTTGAGCTCTTGGGCCAAGGATCTAGTCTCCTATGGTCCTCATAACATTTTAAGACCTCTGGCTCATATAAATCTTCCCCAATTTAATCATCTCATATGGGCATATTCCATTGTTTACTCATAAAATATAATTTATAGAATAAACATTCTATATAGAACTAGCTGGACACCTGTGTTTCGGTACAAAACTATGTGCTTGGGCTTGATAAATTGACCCTTGCAGCCTGAAACTTAATTTAGAATGTGTAACTCCATAGCATCAGAGTGTGTTAATACTGTATAATGCAACTGGCAGTTGAACAGAGTGGGAGGGGAAGTAGAATGTCCCAGCCTGCAGCATCCATCGGTATTCATCTGGCTAGCATCCTGTCAGTGTGTGAGAGAGTTGAGGGGTGTTTGGAAACTCAAATAGTATTTGCTGTGTGAGGAAGGAGGCTGGGAGTGGCTTAGCTCAACTGTTCTGTAGTAAAGCTGCTTGCTGCTGTGAAAGTAAAATTGAAAGTGAAACTCCTCTGCATGTTTTTTGCATTTGGAACAGATTTCTTTTGAGGTGGGGAAGGGGAGTAGAACTCCTTAGCATTAGAGTGTGTTAATAATAATATAGGAAATACTAATGCTCTGATGGTCATTTTGAAAAATCCTTTCTTAGCGAGCACCTAGAAGCCAAGAGGAACATATGTGGCAAATTTCAAGTTTGTAGGCTTTATGGTTCTGGAGATTTCGTGATTAATGCATGAGTGGTTTTTGCTTTTATATATATAGATATATATTCTGCAACTTCTTTTTCTTTCCTTTTTCAGGAAGCTGTAGTGCTAACATAGCTGAGTAAGCCTTTGGGCAAGCCCATCTGTACATAAATGTAGAACACGCAATGAAAGTATGCATATCTAGTACAAGTAATGCAAAATATATCAATCAAGAATATCTAAATTTAAAAAAATAATAGAAATCAATTTGCCAGAAGATGCAAATACTTACACTGATTGATTGATTGATTGATTGATTGATTGATAATCCAAAATGGCATCTGCTCCATTTTCAAAATTAACCACCAAGTGTAGTAACATCACTTATTTTGAACAGCTGATTCCAAGCCTTTGCAACTGTAATTTTTACTTACTATAGAATAATCATATGCATTAGCTAATGCAAAGGATAGAATTAGGCTCAAGATTTACACAAAGAGACTCTTCTAAGAGAGAGATTGTTTTCATCTTGATATATCGCAAAAAAAATGTAACCTCGAGACAAATCATTTTTTTAAATAGAAAGCATATTTTTCTCACCACATGAGCCAAGTAATATATACCTTTAGAGATGTGACTTCAGAAGAGGAAAGGTAGCTTTAGCAAACAGAGCATTAGTTTTCCCCAATCTAATTTTGAGCTTGTTAGGGCAGCTTCTAACATTGACTTTTGGAATATTGTTTGTGGATGTAAATAATCTTAAACTAGCAGGATTACAAAGACAATCTGGCAATAATATGCATCCTGTGTCAGAACTAGTTTTGTGTTGCCCTATTTCTAAAATATTCCCTCAAGCAATCAATACACATTATTCATTTTCACTTCTGAAGTAGTTACAGGCAGATTTCATTATAGTGAGTATTAAAGGCCCAAGATTTGACATATGCCCTACGTAGGAAGTAAGAAATGTAATCCCACCACTGTGAATTAATAGCCCTTCCTGAACAGGGAATAACAGCAGACCTAACAAGTAGCATTTAGAACAACTTTCCTCGATCCATTGTTCTCTGATGTGTCCCCAACTAGAACTAACAGTATTCCTCCCAAAATCATAATGGCTGGAAATTCTGGGAATTATCCCATCTGACTTGATAAGGCTAGTTTAATCAAGCAGTGAATTTATGGATGAGTAAATTTTTTTTTATCCTAGCATCTGGCCATCCATCAATCCATCCATGATCTATTTATTTGAGATAAAGGGTTATTAAAATTATAGTGCAATTCTGAACAAAGATCATTGAACAATATAAACTCATTGTAAATTACCCCCCTCCATTTGTGTGTGTGATTATAAATCACTCTCTTACCTCTTCATACCATATCCCTTATTATTCTTCTACCCCATCATCATAAACAGGAGATCCAGAAGACACAAAGAGAAAGGGAAGGAAACCTTGTCCCATGAATGTAAACTCTGCTCCATTCATGGGAACAATGTTCAAATTAATTAATAGGATCTTACTAAGTGGAGGCCTACTCAAATGATAGAATTTAATCCAGATATAACTAATCAATTCATTGTTTCAACAGTTCTATTCTAAGAGTTATGTCATAAAACACACTGAACCATAAAATAATTCATTTGGTTTTTATTTTGCCCATTGTAAGAATTCAACCATTTCATTTTTTTTAAAACCATAATTTATGATTTAGCATTTGTCCTAATAACCCTAAGAACAATTGTATACCAACCAATGTGTTTAATATATATTTCATGTAATACAATCACTACCTAGTTTTCATACCAATGCAGTGGTGTTCCCAGGATGAGATGAAAAACTGAATGATGGCCCCATCTTTGATGATTTTCTGGAAGTCTCTTAAAACCTGGTAGTGTTGTCAGGCCTGGAATCATAAAGGAATATTGATCTGTTGATCTGATGAGATGGTTCTATTGTTCACAATCCGATGCTTTCTCTTAGGCTTTCTATAATGTTTTTTAAATTGGGTTGTCTGTTTTTGTCTCCGGTCTGCTTTAAGTTGCTGTCCAGAATCAGCATATTTATATGATCCCCTCATCATAAATGAGAGGTCATATAAATACGATAAATAAATAATAAATGGTGACTAAACCCACAGCATATGACAAGTAGGGCAGATGAAAACAGACTTGTCTCACTATTTTAATATTGATAGCAATTTGCAAAGTAACATAACTGCAAATTTTCATTGAACAGGATAATTTGCCATAACTTTATGAGCAGTTAGACCAGTGATGGCTAACCTTTTCCGGACCGAGTACCCAATGTGTGTGCAGCCCCGTGCATGGCCCCCCTGCAAGAGCCCCTCCCCTGCACATGTATGCATGCTCCCCTACATGCACCCCACCCCCACACATGTGCACGCCCTCCCCACGCACCCCATGCATGCGTGGCAGAAACCTGAAGGCCAGCGGGAGGCACACACGATGCACAGCGGAGCTGAAATGGGGCGACGGCTCATGTGCCATCAGAAAGGGCGCTGCGTGCCACCTCTGGCACCAGTGCCATAGGTTCACCATCACGGAGTTAGACAGTAGAACTAACCAAGGAAGCTAGTGAACTGCTCTTCACTGAATTTAAGATTGTTGTGGAATAGCATTTATAGTACAGGTATCTGCCCCTATTTAATTTGCAGAAATGCAGACACATGTGGAAAAAGAGATGAGATGGACATCTATAATTCTAGCTACTGCTGTTAATGACATCTGGAGTTCCCCTGGTTGGGGACACTAAGCAAAAAAAAAAAAGGTCTGGTTAACAAGCATATAAGCGCATTGCGATCTTTCCACTATCATTATCTCACACCACATACAGCTTTTTAACCAAAGCCATAAGCCTGAGCTGGCAAGACTTCCATTCTCGGTCATAGAAACCAGAATTTAAAATATACAATATGAGTATCAAAATCTGGTTTTTATTTCAAATGATGGCTTTTCAGTGATGCAACCGGTTTAACAACTGGTTCAGTGAGCGTGCGCACACCTAACATGCTTGTGAGCAGCATTCAAAATACAGCAATTTGAAGCTCAGCTGCTTACCTTCTAAGGTTTGACACGTTGAAAAAAAAATCACTTGAATGGAAGAGAAATCACTTTGAAAGCTGAAATGAAATGCATTTATCCTACTCTCAGTCTGTAATTGTGTAGCTTTACTGAGAAATCTAACATTTAATAGGGTCATAAATTAGCAATAACTTTGATGTGTTTTAAAAAATGTCCCATTTAATCAGAAGACTGCTAAGTGCCTTTTAGAAATGATAATTCTCAGTTGCAAGGGTAAAAATGTGTGGCAGATGATAATACTTTGATTCCCTTCAGATCCATTTAACATGCCCAGTGGCTAAGGATGATGGGGACCTATAACATTTAAAGGACAGAGGTTTGCTGTCTGGTGTCCACAATTTCTGTAGTGGCTTTTGCTTAAAAGTAAAACAAGATTTTAGTCAGTTGTTGTTTTGGAATACCTGCCTTAGGGAAAACTGTTACATGCAGTTGGAAGTCAAAATTTGCAAAAATTACCCTAATCCAAGAAACCTATGGTCTTTTACTCCTGATTAAGTGGAGGTCTCTGGAATGAAACTAAACTGACAGCTAGTTTCCATTCAGGAAAATGGTATGTGAAATAAAGCACATGCAATAATTAAATATCTGTTTCAAGTTTTGGGAACAGCAAAATTTTCAGTACACAATTAAGCATTCTTCCAAGATACAACTACAGTATTTTGGTCATCACACTATAAAAAAGATGTTGAGACCAGGGGTGAAATCCAAAATTTTTCCCTACCGCTTCTGTGGACGTGGCTTGGTGGGCATGGCAGGGGAAGGATATTGCAAAATCTCCATTCCCACCCCACTCTGGAGGCAGACAGAGGTGGCATTTGCCAGTTCTCCAAACTACTCAAAATTTCCGCTACCGGTTCTCCGGAACCTGTTAGAACCTGCTGGATTTCACCCCTGGTTGAAACTCTAGAAAAAGTGCAGAGAAGAGCAACCAAGATGATTAGGGGACTGGACGCTAAAACATACGATGAACGCTTGCAAATACTTGGCATGGCTAGTCCAGTGAAGAGAAGGATCAGGGGAGACATGATAGCAATGTTCCAGTATTTGAGGGAATGCCACAGAGAGAAAGGTATTTTCCAAGGCACCCAAAAGTCAGACAAGGAATAATGGATGGAAACTGATCAAGGAGAGAAGCAACCTGGAATTAAGGAGAAATTTTCTGACAGAGCAATCAACCAATGGAACAGCTTGACTTCAGAAGTTGTGGGAGCTTCATCACTGAAAGCTTACAAGAAGAGACTGGACTGCCATTTGTCAGAAATTGTGTAGGCCCTTCTGCTGGGATGGCGGATTGGACTAGAAGACCTACAAGATCCCTTCCAACTCTGTTAATTGTTCAAACCTATTCCACATTTTTCCTCCATCAAAATAAAGGCACAATCCTAAATGATTTTTAGGTCAGAAGTTCTGAATATACTAACATGTATTCATGAATGAAATTAAAACATCACTATTTAGTACATTTTATAACTGAATGCAATGAAGATTTGATTTTGCGACATGTGCAGCCATATGCAGCACATTCTACAATTAAGTCCACCTCAAATTAGGCTTGTCTTATCTAATTTATTTCAGATGCCTGAAGAATATTTATCTGTGAAAAATATTTAATGTAATAATGGTCACCCTCTGGATTATTTTATGAAGGTTCTATGTACTTTAGGCCCTAGCAAGCCAAAGGTACCATTGGTACCTGATTTACATTAATAATGATGATGTATTAAACTTATATACTGTCTGACTCTCAATAACTCTGGGTGACTCACAATAATCAAACCAGAGGTGGTATTCAGCAGGTTCTGACCAGTTCTGGAGAACCGGTAGTGGAAATTTTGAGTAGTTCGAAGAACCGGTAAATACTACCTCTGACTGGCCCTGCCCCCATCTATCTCTGCTTCTGATTGGGAGAAAATGGGGATTTTGCAGTAACTTTCCCCTGAAGTGGGGAGGGGATAGAAATTTTACAGTATCCTTCCCCTGGAATGGGATGGGAGTGGAGATTTTGCAATATCCTTCTCCTGGAGTGGGGTGGGAATGGAGATTTTATAGTATTCTTCCCCTGCCACGCCCATCAAGCTATGCCTACCAAGCCATGCCCACAGAACCAATAGTAAAAAATTTTGAATCCCACCACTGAATCAAACCCGCCAAAATACAATCAAACATCATCATTACAATAAATGACAAAAAAGATAAGAATAAAAGATGGCAAGTGCAATGAACCAAAGGGTCTTACTCTCCCTTGACAAAGGTGGGGTGAAGAGCCAAGTCTTCATGACCATTCTAAACAACAACAGAGGCCCATCGAGAATGCGGGGGAGGGGACCTTGTTCCAGAAGGCAGATCAAGAGGTGTCTTTCCAGGAGCCCAAGAAAAATTGTTGAAGGAACTTAAGAGTGTAGTAACCTTGCAGGATCAAATCGGTTAAGCAGTTGTTATGGGAGACATACAATCAACTCAAGTAAACAGGCCTTATGTTGAAGCAATGTTTTGGAGAAATTTATTCTGTATTTTTCTAATAACAGTCCACAAATTAGCAGATTTTCTGTACAAAGGTTTGTATAACTGGTTCCATTATTCATATGAAAGTATTCCAGAATCACACAGCATAAATCCTGATGTTATGAATTTCTAGGAGACTCGCTTAACTATTCAAGTCAGAACAGAAGTTCCTAAATCTTAGGCAAGTGTCAAAATAGCTACCACATCTACATTAACTAACTCTGAAATGTTGTTCCTGTCACATAATTTTGTAAAGTAAAAATATACTATCTTGTTTTGAAGCCAAGTTGCATACACAGAAAAAGGGCAGCACTAGAAGCATAAACCAAAGGACAGTCTTTAAATTAGAAATGCTTTCCTTGTAGTATCATTGTAATCTAAGGTTCCTATGGCTCTTAAGATTACACATTTGTGCTTCAGGACATGACTTAACAACATAGAGTGTACTGACTGTGAGTGTTTTGAAGATCTGTGTGGGATAAATGATGAATCATTTATATTTAACACCTGGTAAATTGTCTTAGATGTATAAGGGTATGTCTAAAGTATATTGGAAATATAAACTATCTGAAGGCACTTTTTAATCATCTCTGGAGGACATTAAAAAAGCTAAGAAATAGTGGAATTAAGTATGCATTTTAATTCAGACAATTTTCAAATCAGACTTCATCAGACTTTTATTTTAGGCTTGATAGACCAGCAGACTGAAGAAAAACAGCAACATGATGCCTTGTTGACAATAGCATAGCTTTTTAATGTGCTGAGATGAAAGGATTCACAAATACCTACAATGGAAGAAAGTAATGGATTTGGTGGAGATGGCAAAATTGACCTCTTCGATTGAAAAAGATTTTGTCTTTGTTTCTATTTGGAAACCATTTTTGAATTTTTTTGCTTGAAACCAAAAGAAATGAAACTTTAACCTTGGTGTTTGATGATTAGATCTGTTTATGATTATAAAGGTACTGTGTGTTATGATTTATTGTAACTCAGAAGGATATCGTATTTTAAACCTGTATCAGTACCAAAGAAAATTGGACATTTTTCTTTTTGGTAGCTTTTTTATCTTGTTTGCAATTCCCAATTTTGCTTTTTTTTTCCCGTTGCCTTCCTCCTTTCCCTTCTCTCTGTCTCTCTCCTCCCCCCCTCCTTCTTTGTAACACACACACACACACACACATTTAATTTAATAAAAATTTATATTCTTTTGAACAGAGAAAGGGGGAAATGAGGACAGAAACAAGATAGTAATGCAAAGCTGTATCATAGTGCAGAGACTACTACTGTGGACAGGGAATGAGGAATGGCTGAGAGATAGAAGCAAATATGTGCAGTGGTAGAAAGATGATAGGAATCGTTATACGAAACACATTGAGACACAGATGATAGGCAAGAAATGGCCCTTTAGAAACAGACTTAAGGAGATCAAGTACTGGGTAGCAGTTTAGGATATTATACGTGAAGGAAGAAAAAAAGGAAGGGGACAAAGCATACAATAGGATAAAGTAAAGGTAAAGGTTCCCCTCACACATATGTGCTAGTTGTTCCCAACTCTAGGGGGCGGTGCTCATCTCTGTTTCAAAGCCAAAGAGCCAGTGCTGTCCGAAGATGTCTCCATGATCATGTGGCTGGCATGACTAAATGCCAAAGGCACACGGAACGCTTTTACCTTCCCACCAAACGTGGTCCCTATTTTTGTACTTGCATTTTTTATGTGCTTTTGAACTGCTAGGTTAGCAGAAGCTGGGACAAGTAACGGGAGCTCACCCCGTTATGCAGCACTAGGGATTCGAACCGCTGAACTGCTGACCTTTCAATCGACAAGCTCAGGGTCTTAGCCACTGAGCCACCACATCCCTTCTACAATAGGATAGTGTCAGAGAAAAGAACGTAATCTGGGACTGAATACAAAAGGAAGATCATGGCTGAGTTCAGAGACGACTATAGGAGTCACAGAATTAAAAAGGGAAAATGATTAAGGAAAAAAAATTAGCATTGCAAGACACTTGTAAGGGAGCTTCTAGTGGTTAATTATTGATACAGTTTTGTTATTAACCTCCACAACAATTTAAATTAAATGTGGATCTATTGTTGTATAATTGATGAGGGCACAAATTATACACCAAAGGTCACCAAGGTTTTCTATTCTCCTGGATAATATAGAAATGTTCTAAAGAAAACAAACAAACCAAATGAGTTGGTTTTACTAAACACTATACCTGGGTTAATTAATCAGTTAATGTGGCCCAAATATTGTTTATTGGCGTGATTCTTATCACATGCTGAGACAATGGCTACATATGAATTACCACTGATTTTTTTTATGTGCCTTCCAGTCATTTTCAATTTCTAGCAACCACCAGACAGATCTTCTCCAGAAATCTGTCCCTAACCTGGTCCTTCAGGTTTTCTAATGGTACAGCCATCGCCACTCTAACTGAATTTATCCATCTTGCTGCTGGTTGTCCTCTTTCCCAACATCACAGCTTTTTCCAGAGATGTGATGGAATGTAGTAAGGAGGTGGATTCCCAGGAGGGAGGAGGTATATTCCACAGAGTAAGAGGCAACTTAAGCCAGATATTATGTGTGAGAGAAAGAAGGTGAAAATAGCCTCTCCCTCCCTAATAGTTCACAGATTATACTGTAGCTGAAAAATAGTGGCATGCTCAATCTGGCAAGATTTTGTCTATAGGCATGAAACAATAAAGAACTCAGTGATTTGGAAGAATCACATGTTTTTTCTTGGCTTTAGGTCTGACACAGGTTAATCTTCAGATAATGTGTTTGAAGTAGAATGTATGGATAGTGGTAAACCAATGGATCATTGAATGCGTCAAACCAGGTTTGATATCGTTCAGGGAACAAATGACCAGGTTCAAATTATGTATTTATTAATACATTTATAAACTTGATAAATATGAATAATCTGAACCTGGTCACTTGTGCCTTGAGTGAAATCAAATCTAGTTTGGTATGCTTGATGTTCCATTGCTTTATCACTATCCCAATACAAAAAAAAAATAAGCATAACCATCACCCAAGGAATACCCTCAATGCTCTAGTGTAGAGAAGGAAATAAAACACACACACATAGACACACAAAGAGAAGAAAGCAATGAAAAACCCATTCGTATTGTAGAACGCTAAAAATCATATACAGTCACCAGGAATCAAATTCAACTCAACACGATCTTCAACTGTAGTATCCTGAGACTTAATCTGTGATGATCTTTCCCTTTAGCCTGCCAAGAAGTAGTGACATTTTTTTTCTGGATGAAATAAAATCAATAAACTCAAAAGCCTAACTAAAGTGAATTGCAGGTTATATCAATTTGAGTGCTGTAACTGGCCTTTGCAATTTGAGTGTTGTTTTTAGATAATTTAGTTGGAGTTGATTAATTCAGAATTTACTGGAAGCTTGCCACCTAGTGGATTACGTGATAGTTGCATATAGTATATGCATAGTATTTTTCCCTTCATAGTGAGTAGAGATACACTGAAAGCAAAAAGAATACAATATTCCAATAAAAATATAATTTCATAACATAATGAAAAGTACTATACAGTTGACATTCTCAATGCAAGATACCTTTTTATTTAAAAACTGCTTAGTTTAAATAGTTTAACTGCTTTAACAACATTACTGCTGTTACTCAGCCTGGTTTTTCTCAATTATATATTGTAGGTGATTTCTTCTTAAATTAAGAAATTAATCTAATGGGGACAAAGGAAAGTGAATGATGATTATAAATTCTTGTGCCACATTGCCCTATTTTGATTGTGCACAATACGGTAAAATATATTTAAATGATTTGCCAGTCAATTAACATCAGTATTAATTATGGCCATTCATAGGCTACAGATGCCAATAATGAATTAATGGCAAAAGTAATTGTGGAAAATTTACACAAATTATAGTGCAATGTCAGGCCTATCTACTTAGAGGCAGCAGAACTGTGTTTAATAGGATTTACTCCTCCTCAGAGATATCCAGTATTGAACTGTCAATCTTACTCATATGAAAGCTGATTATGTCTTATATATTTATTATCTTTGTCATACTATAGAATACTATTTATTGGTGCCTCACAATTCATATTAAATGCATCCAGTAATATTAGTATACATTGTGGTACAGCTACACTCTTTCCTCCTCAATTCCTATGGGAAAATTGTTTATTTGCTTTCAGCCAACTGTATTGCTGTTACCAAATATGCATTATTCATATCAGTTCTGCCTTAAATCATTATACAACTCATTCTTGGAAAAATGTGTAATGAAGTAGCCTTTTATACTGCTTTGGGACTGAAATTTGAAATCAGCTGTTAGATTGGTTTCAAAAACCTTTAGAAAACTTGAATATCCGATTTTATTTGCTGTGCTGTGTATTCTGCTGTAAATAAATGACACAGTATATTTGTAACAGGGCTTACATGTTTAGTCAGAATCTAAGAGTAAGAGAAAAATGCAGACTGCCATAGATTTGAAAGTATCCTCATATATGAGTTATGCTTCTCAATTATCTGGTTATAAAATAAATCCTAAAACTTGCTACTTAGAAGTTCTGATCCAGCTGTATGGATCAATGCAACCATTCATGTTTAATGAATGCTTAATTTGAATTTTTTAAAATGTATGCACAGAGTTCCAATAACTAAATCATTTCAGAACTGACAATAGTTGTTTGTTCTATATAGGATTTAATACAGAAACTAGGCCAGAAATCAAAAATTTAAACTACTTAATAGGTAAAGATGACCCTGACTTGAATTCAACCTTTAGTGGCTATATGGCCATATCCATGCATTTTGCTGGCAACTGTATGGAAGAAGCTTGCTATTCCCTTCTTCTGGGTTATCTTTTTGACTTTTGTATTTATTCTATAATCCTGGAATTCCCTTGTGTTCTCCATCCAAGTACTAACTAGATCTGATGTTGTTTAGTTTCTGAGTCTTGACAAAATGGTCAAGTGCTGTAAATACACACAGAAGAGACTGGTGCCACATCAATAGTATGACAGCTACACAAACATGTATTTTACATACTCTTAACACTGCTTAGCTTTGGGAATCTAAATCAGCATTGAGTGTGTTCTTGAATCTATTCTCTCCCCCTCCCCCCACATTTTACAAAACTTTTTAAAATTCAAAGTCACCAGCTTTTCTTTTATTACAGTTTTATGGGAATGAAAAGCCAGTTATATATCTTAGGGGACAATCAGTAGGGTGGAAAGGTTAAAGCATCAACCCAGAAACCAGGAGACAGTGATTTCTAGTTGTAAAGCCAGCTGGGTGACCTTGATGCAAGCACTGTGCCTCATCCTCAGGAAGGAGGCAAAGGCAAACCATTTCTCAAAAACCTTGCCAAGCAAACTGCCAGGATTTGTCCAGGTGGTCACCAAGAGAGAAGACTGACTTGGAGAAAAATAAAATCAAATCCCTGTTATTGCAATAATTCCTCGAATGCAAGTGCATTGAAAGCAGAAGAAAACCTTCACATAGGAAGCCTAGCAGCCAGACAATAGGATGGGGAGAAGAGAGAAATTGCAGGGAATATTTATAAGACTATTATGCACACAGTATAATCAGGGGCTAAAATGGAAAGGCTGGATTTATTCCACGCACAAAAGCTCTGCTGATTTTTCTTTATTCAACTTATTTCACCGCCCACCTCGGGTCCTAGCATCCAAGTCTGGATTTCTTTCTTTCTCCAGCGACGCTATTCACCTTAGAGCAGCCAGCCAGCCTCCTCCTTTTTTCTTTTCTTTTTCTCTGTAAAAGTAGAAACCGCCTCCCCGATTCCTCTTCTCAGGTATAAGACGCGACCCCTTCCCGCCCCCTTTTCCTTTTGCGCCCCTCTTTGGCTGCCTTCGCTCTCTTTCTTCGTGGCTTCGCGGGGAGAAGCGGGGCTTTGCTGAAATCGACCCGCCTCCCTCGATTCCAATGTTAAAAACGAAATTTAAAAATCCCCCCCACCCTTTCCCTTCGACTTGCTTTGGGCCGGGCAGGTCGTTCGCATTCCCCCCGCCCAGGGGGAAAAAGCCGCGCGGCCGGTACCATTTGCCCTGCAACAGGGGGTAAGCCAGCGGACTGCCGCGCTCCCGTGGCCTCACCCGCCACGAGCTTACTAAGCGAGGGTACGCGGTCCAGCTCGAGGTGTGGGCGGGGCTTCGCGCGGCCACCCTCCTCGCTCGCTCGCGGTAGGAGTGGGAGTGCCCGCCCCCAGAGCGGAAGTGCCTTGCCAAACGGAGGGAACGGGCTGAGCTGGCGGCTGGCTTGCCTCGCGCCGGGGCTCGAGCGTCGCTGTCATCGGCTTCAGCGCGAGAGGAAAGTTGGGCTCGCGCTTAAACCCCTTTTCGCAGGCGGCGTCTCGGATGCGGCGGAAGCAGAAGCGGCTGCTGCAGGCGGTGGGGCTGGCGCTGGCCGCCCTCGTCTTCCTCCCCAACGTGGGGCTCTGGGCGCTGTACCGGGAGCGGCAGCTGGATGCCGGCGGCGGCGGCGATGGGCGAGGAGGAGCGGGAGGCGGCGCCGCGGGGGGAGTGCCGCCGGGAGCAGCCTTCGCAGCTCGGGAGGAGGCGCAGGTGAGAAGGTGGCGGCGAGGCGCCTTTCCTCTACTGCCCTCCGGCATGCTCTGTCTGAAGGAAGGCTTGTTGCGCTCCAAAAAGGGACGGGAGGGGAGAGCCTTCG